>JAFVLL020007455.1:0-65895 GCA_021397915.2 Tor tambroides
ACACATTTTACAAGATTAGATGTTTGTCAGTGGTGCTCAGGATCTGCAAATCATTCGCCATCGTCCTACTCTGTTGCTGGTAAGTGAAACTGCATACTGTATTATAACAGGCTATCGCTAGCATGCGGCTAACCATATGTCCCTTTAGTGGCTCCGTAGAACTCGTTATTTGTTTTCCGTGCCTTTCCGGATTCAGCACACCTCTAACCCAGTTGGGGATATTTGTGGTCCGCACAGAATTCTTATTTAACATCGTTCTTAGTTGCAAGTCTACAGTGTATGCGTGAGAGAGTGTTCTTCTGTTGTCTTTGACGGCTTTTAGGTGCGTTATTGCCAACACTTACCTCTGCTTACACGTCACCACCGCATCAGCACCGAAAACATGGGGAATTTTAGACAAATATAATCACATTTTATATGTATATAAAAAAATTTGAAATGCAAAAAATAAATAAATTTGGCTCGATCATCTATTAACAAACGTGCGTGTTTATTTTAGCACTTCCGTCAGTGAACACGCAGCCTGCAATACACTAAAATAAATATCAAAAAAATAATACAGTTAAATAGGAAAGTAGCCTTAAATAAGAAAGTTAAATACACTCTGTCTACCTCATGCGAGCAGCGTGGCGAGACACGGCAAAATACTATTAGAACCCATTATAATCAGTGATGCTGTCTAGGGGTGGGCGATATAGCCTCAAAATTACGATAATCACGATATTTCAAGAATATTTGTGATAATGATATTTATGACGATATACAAAAAAATATGGAACAACGTTTTATTGGTGATTGCAGCTGGCAGGCAGCAGCATTTATTAGTGCAAACACAATGAAGGGCTTTTTGAAGCGGTGACGCGGTTGTCACGGCGACCGTCACAGCCCTAATTATTATCACAAATATTCTTGAAATATTGTGATGTAATTTTGAGGCTATATCTCCCACCCCTAATAGACATGCTCTTGTTCTTCATATCTAGCACAAGGGCTTGTTGTGAGCAGTATTAGCTGAGAAGACAAGCACAGATACACACTTGTAAACCAAAAATAGTATTTCATTTGGGTGTCTTTGACATAGGCCTACTTTTTTAATGCATCATGATTTGATATGGAGTAATTCTAATATTACATCTGTTTTAGGGCAGAAGGTATGTGGATTGGGACACAACCATAATCTCCATGTGGTTCAGTAGACTAGTCGTGTCGTAGAGTAGTACATAAATAGAGACCCTTGTCTTCCCATTGCATAGGTGCCTTGTTGTCTTGGGTCATTTGAAAGACATGAATAGATGTCCCTACTACACATGCCTCCGTCTTCTATTTATGCATTGCAGCATGTTAATATTGTAAAGAGAGCTATTGTATACCAGTATGTAGGTGTTGTCCTCACTGTTCATTGGCTAATAGACATTGAATGTGGATGGGTGATGTTTACTCTGGGTTTGGTTAGTCTTCCCTTGATTTATTTGCCTTTGACGCTGTAGTTTTGCAGCATCTGTATGAAAAGGTTCACAATAGATTGCTTTGATGAAGGAATTCAAGCAGTGGTTTCAAAAATGGATGAGTAAATAAAACCATGGCATGTCAGTGTCATTATTCATGGCTTCACTTTGTTTGTGCATTGAGCATTTTAGTTAGACATAGTTATGGAAGGATATAAAATTAGTGGTACTTTGTGTTTTCAATTGCAAGTCGAAACAATAGAGCACTTCAAAAAAAGCTCAGGTTCTTTTCCTGCCAGTCCAGCCCTTTTATAAACAAAAATCTCACCATTAATGCATAGTGCATAGTGATGACCTAAATAAATAAATAAATAAATTAATTAATTAATTACTGATATACAGTGCCCTCTACTAATATTGGCACCCTTGGTAAATATGAGCAAAGGCGGCTGTTAAAATAAATCTGCAGTGTTTATCCTTTTTATCTTTCATTCAAAAATATCACAAAATTCCAACCTATCATTGAAGTAAAACAATTGAAAGTGGGGGGAAAATCTCATTGTGAAATAAATGCTTTCTCTAGTTCACGTTGGCCACAATTATTGGCACCCAATTATTGCAACGTCCTTTTGCCAGGGTAACAGCTCTGAGTTTTCTCCTATAATGCCTGAAGAACACCTGATAAGAGATCAGAGACCATTTTCTTCATACAGAATCTCTCCAGATCCTTCAGATTCACAGCTCCATGTTAGTACTTCATCTCTTCAGTTCACCCCACTCATTTTCTGTAGGGTTCAGGTCAGGTGACAAGGACAGCCATGGTAAAAGATTCATTTTGTGCTCAGTGACCCATTTTTGTGTTTATTTTGATGTTTGTTTTGGATTGTTGTCCTGGTGGAAGATCCAAACACAGCCCATTATAAGATTTCTAACAGAGGCAGTCAGGTTTTGATTTTTTATCTGTTGGTATTTGATAGAATCCATGATGCCATGCATCTGAACAAGATGTTCAGGACCTCTGGCAGAAAAACAGGCCCACAACATTAAAGATCCAGCAGTATATTTAACCGTGGACATGGGGTACTTTTTTATCCCTGTTTGTACTAAACTCATCTGGTGGGTTTGCTGCCAAAAAGCTCTTTTTTCAGTTTCATCTGACCATAGAAGCCAGTGCCATTTGAAGTTCCAGTCGTGTCTGACAACTGAATTTGCTGGAGTTTGTTTTTGGATGAGTGAGGAGAATTTTCCTTGAAACCCTCCCGAACAACATGTGGTGATGTAGGGGATGTTTGATTTTTTTTTTTTAGGTTTCTGACCCCAAGACTCAACTAATCTCTACAATTCTACAGCTGTGCTCCTTGGAGAGTCTTTGGCCACTCAAACTCTCCTCCTCACCGTGCATTAGGACTAGTGTTGTCAAAAGACCCAGTACTTCGGTACCAAGTCGGTACTAAAAAAATAAAAACATCACGGTACCAGGTTTTTTCAAGCACCGGTGGTACTGAGTACTCAATCAACCCGGTTCTTGACGCGTACGGCCCTATGATTTCCACGATGCAGAAAACGTGGACGGAATCTTGGAATCCAGTTCTAAAAACGGAATTTACAGTTTAACATGGAATGTCATGGAATTTGTCAAAGTTTGGATGAATTAATCAAAAGTAGGTCATTACACTTAAATCAAATCGCCATATGGACTAGTATCTGTAAATGTTAATCCGCAAAAGTCGATTCAAATATGAATCCTGCATATTCTGTGTCTCTGTGCGAATGAATGAATGGCAGAGACACGCGGTTTTGTTTACTACATACACTGAAGCGCGCCTGACGCTCGCGGTGATTTCAGCATCTGCCGTCTCAATGAGGACATAAATACATAAACTACATCTCCAGAACTGCTCTGAGAGTCATTTCACGAGCATTTTACCGTTTCATTTGAGTAAATCCATTGTCAATTTAAAGGTATTCACGGCAACCCGTCAAAATAAAAGTTTGTTTTTACTTAAAAGACATTGTGCCAGAAATATATTACTATTTAGTAGAATGTATGTGATACTACTACCACTGTTGAATGAAATTAATAAAACTTTATTTTTAAGAAATAATATTTCTTCCATGTTTTAATTTTAATAGGAAATCCCCTTTATTTACCAAAAAATAAAATGTGTTTAAATTTCATTAATTAAAAGACTAATTAAATTTGCGTGAAACTTGTTTACTGTTTTTCATACTTTTGTTACTTGCGGAAAAACTTGAAACACAATTTTAAATAAGTATAAAGAATGGCATTGATTTTTGTACATTTTCTTTTTGTTTGACTTTATTAATAAAAATAGTGTGTTTTTTAATTAGCATGTTTTTGTGTTTTTCTTTGGTACCAAAATTTGTACCGAGAACCGTGGCTTTTCACTGGTATCGGTACCGAATACAGAAATTTTGGTACCGTGACAACACTAATTAAGACGATATAGACACACGTCCTCTTCCAGGCAGATTTGTAACATCTTTAGTTAATTGGAACCTCTTAATTATTGCCCTGATGATGGAAATGGGAAGTTTCACTGCTCTAGCTCTCTTCTTACAGCCACTTTCTATTTTGTGATGCTCAATAATCTTGTTCTGCACATCAGAACTAGATACTTAGGTTTTACTCATTGTGATGGATGATTAAGGGAATTTGGCTTTTGTGTTCCTCATATTTATAGTCCTGTGGAACAGGATATCATGGCTGGACAATTTCATGCTCCTAGTCACCCTGGTGTGCTAAAAAATGTAAATATGAATGGGAATATACTTCAGAGATAGTTTACTTATAAGAATTTCTAGGGGAGCCAATAATTGTGGCCAACATTCATTGGAGAAAAACATTTATTTCATCATGAGATTTTCTCCCCACTTTCAATTGTTTTACTTCAATGATAGGTTAGAATTTTGTGAATTTTTTGAGTGAAAGCTCAAAAGGATAAACAATGCAGATTTATTTTCACAGCCGCCTTTGCTCATATTTATCAAGGGTGCCAATATTAATGGAGGGCACTGTAGACTAATTCAAACAACTAATGTATACATAATAACATGGGTCTGCATGTTTACAGAGTTTAACTCTTGCAAAAATTGAACATGGTACATTGTAAATAGAAACCTTTGAAACAACAGTAGAAGACATAGGCCTAAATCAGATGTTATTTATTTATTTATTGAGATCATTCTGTTCTGTCTCTATGGACAAATTTAGAATAGTGCGATTCAGTCAGCTGTAGCTCACAAATTCACTTTCTCTCTCTATTTCTCTTCCCATCACAGAACAGGTGGCGATATCAGAGAGCCTGTCTATTGGCTGTAGGCCTAACCCACTCCTCTGCATTATTAACACTGTTACACTCTGCTCTGATGCTTTAGCATGTTATTACTCACTGCATCTATTTACAGTGCTTGTATGTGGTTAAGGAAGGAGCTGACTGCTATCATGAGCCTGGTATTGCATTTTATCCCATTTAACCCTACAAAACAATAAAAGGACATTTTCATAGTCTACTGCACACTATTCAGCGTAACTGAAGGGATCAGAGTTTACAATGTCTTTGCAGCTGATGTTCTCGTCTATTTGATCTAGGGCTGGGTGATATGGATTTTTTTTTTTCAAATGTTTGATCTATTCAAGGTAACGATTTTGATTTAAGATTTAACTGGTCAACTTAAAAGCGCAACTACAACATGATTCAAGTATCATTCTCTTTATTAAAAACTTGTACCACCATCTAGTTAACCCTCAAAGACCGAGACAGCCGCCCGCGGCTAAAAATAACTATTGTTCTTAAATGTTTAATAACTTTTGAACCGCTAATCCTATCTGAATGCTTTAAAAAGTGCTGTAAAGCGGAGATTCTCTGCTTTTCAGACCTATCTCATTTGTGTTATTTGTAGGGAAGCACCGAAATGAAAATTCTTAGCCGAAGCCGAACAAAATGAAACACTGGGACAAAGTCCCTTTCAAGGAAAGTCTCTTCACTCGGCCGCCATATTTGCAGTGCCTCTGGCCAGCTCAGACAAGACCAAGTCCTATCTAAATATATGGGGGAATCCTGAAATCTCAAAAACGGCTCGCTGATCTCGCGATTAAATTACATATTTCAAATCAGCAATAAAATCTGAAATGAACTGCCCCGTGAATGTTGTTTCTTTTGCTCAAATAGCATTTAAAAAGCTTATTTTTCAGGCTAGACCAGCCAATGTGCATGCGTAGCTTCAACGCGCTTATGGCTGTGCATGCGCAGCTGCTGGTCCAGCCCCAGGTTTCTTTGGGAACCGGAGCTTCTAACGGCCGCTGCAGTGACGCAATGACTTTACCAATCAGCAACTGGCTCTTTCATTTAGAGGATGGGACTATACTGCCATATTGCACGTTGTACTTTCTCCCATTCATAAGTATAGGAGTGAACTGTCTTTGTATTTCTATAGTCTTTGACTGGGCCAAAGGCCGAAAACCGAATATGGTTTTTCGCCTTTATCCCCCCATCTATTTTGCCTTTTTTTTTTTTTTTACAATTACATAAATTATATAGCCAAAATGTGCTTTTTACTGTTTTTTTCCTGCTTTTCAAATAAAAAATCAATTACAAAACAACAATTTAAAAATATTTAGGGTAAACGTACCTATTAAGCTCACCAAAATCTACATTGAGTCATTTTTAGTGCACAAGATATTGATTTCAGTACAAAAAGTTATGTTAAAATAAAATATTGATCTCTCACACAAAAATATTTACTTTTATTTTAAATGACAAAAGCATTTCAATTAAGATATACATCATTAAATTCAAAAAGTCTGGCTGTGCTTAATGGGTACATTTCTGTACCCTTTAAGCACACCCCTGTTCCCATTAAGCTCACATCATGTTTTATTAAAAATTCTTGTTTATTTTAAGGAAAATTTTTAAAGAATAATTGTAAAAATATATTTTTTTGAAGGTACAAAGTCAATCACAAAAAAACAGAACACTAAAATCAAGCAACAAGGCATTCAAGTCGATCAGTTATATATTCATAGTGAAGTGTCATCTAAGCACATTGCAACATCTATACTAGTCCACGTTCAGCTAAGTAACACATTCAAAAATCAAATAAAACAAACCAATAAAACATTTAATTCATGGGGATGAACACAGAAACTAGCCTCATTATGAAACCTCTTATTAAATGGATGTCAACTTATCTATGGTCTCAACTTATCTTATGGCTGGAATACACTACATGATTTTTGGCCCGATTTTCCACAGATTTACAGTATGGAAAAATTGATGCTAGTTGCCAAAGATCAGAGCCAGTCTGCAGATTTGAGTCAACAGAATCCATAGAAAATCAATTAACTTAAAGTGACAACCATCAGTTAATATTTAAAATATGTTTATGAAGTAATTACATAGACGTTCAGTGCGGAAGAGCTTAAAGAGAGCACACTGAGCTTAATTGGAGCAGCAACAAGTTTTCATAAATTTCATGTAATATTTAGTAAAATGACGGGATTTTGCTAAATAAACAGTCTTGGTCATGTATTAACTTCATACATATTTTAATACAACTATTATTAACAATATCTATGAAATTATGCTTTTTCTTGTTGATGTCACGCTGAAGCTGTATGATTTTCATAGTAGTTTACCCTTTCAGCTCACCTTAAAATAATATGAAATCTTTAAAAATAAAAGCAGTTTAAAACCACAGACCAACAATAAACTGTAAATTTATAATATTATGGATGTAAAAGTACAAGCCAATAATGCCTGTGAAGTAATATGTTAGCATAGCACACAATTTTATACAGCTAGTCAGCTAACTGTGTTCTGTAGCATCTGCGCTATGTTGCTAAAACTATCTTTTGGATCTAATGTAATTATTTCCCACATCCAAGTTCCAGGTTATAATATGCAAAAGTCTGGACATTAATCTCTTAATTTTACAATAAGTAGTGAAACTTACCAAAAATAAAGGCATAAACATCTAAAAAATGCACATTTAAGGGGCTCCTCTTTTGGTGAATGTTTTTAGACAGCTTTCAAAATAGACGCCAGACAGTGTGAACACATGGAGATTCATATCTCAGTGTGCAATGATCTGATTGACTTGAAATTATAGGAGGTATATAGTAACAAACATATCAATTGGTTAAGACATCAAGTAGGATAGTAAATTATTTTTTCTTTCTATTTTTTTGAAAAGATAGTCTCAGCCTCAGACGTCACGCCCACGGACCGTTGGCTGAACGTCTGATGAATGTGGCATACAAACGTGGAAACACTTCAGGAGTTTCCGTCATCGGATTGGTTGAATTATACAGGATTTCCGGGAGACATGTGTGTCGCGTTCTTTAACGTTCCGCCTGGAAACAAAGATGCCGTGACGCCAAACCCCCTCACGAAAGAAGAAAGCCATCGTGTTTACAACTGTGACGACGAGCACTTATCAGGATCAACTAAACGCTGGATTTTCAAAAGTATGTGAAATATTTATAGTTCGCAGCATAGAATCTTTAAAATGCGTCCGAGAGTTTTACACACCAGTCTGTTATCGTGGCGGCATTTCCACGCCCCGAAACGTGACGCTGAACGAAACGAACTGTGATTGGTTGTTTGAAATGTCGCTCAAACGGGCTCATGGGTGGGCCTTGGCCAATGAAAGCTGCCATAGATTCCAGACCTTCAGCCGTCAGTCTGAAGGTCTGGCTACACGAGACTATTGAAAACATAAATTCTGCAGTATATTTACTAATCGTTTAAGACCATTTCACAATTTCAATCATCATACAGTAACTAGCATCAACCATCTCTTCCTGTTCTCATCGAAGACATGAGATGCAGCGCTAAGCAGTATCTCGCTGTCGGTGTTTCATACTTGTAATGATTTTTGTTTCTTTCTCTGACAGTTTTAAATACTTACACACTGCAGACACGTTTGCTGCATTAATGCGCGCCTCTATTTGATCACGTCACGTCATTGTTCGGTACAAATTATTCGATCTTATTCCGCTTATTCCGAACACCAAAAGAGCTTTTTTTGCCATTTTCGGCCGAACAATTTCGGTTGCCGAACATTCGGTGCATCCCTACTTATTTGGATATTCAGAGTCTCCGTAGTGTGCGTGATTACGTCATCACATTTTGACACCATTGATTCGTCAGAAGAAACCAATGCATTTCGTTCCTCTGAGCCAAACAGGAACGATTGTTGATGCTTAGTCCCACCCCCGTGACTAAATTGGTTCAAACTGTCCCATATTCAACCAATAAACATAGGTTTTGGTCTTTTGATCCACCATTTAGGATATTGCAAAGTGAAATTAAAGTATGTCGTGCGTGCATGAAAACAAACACAAAATAACACATTTGCATGAGAGCACTCAATGAAAAAGCACAGAAAACCACACGACTAAGTAGTTTGACATAAATCAAAAACAAGGATGAAACAGCGGTTCATATCGGATAAAGCACTGGAATTTATGTCTTCGCGTCGCTAGGCGATGTCCCAGTAAGATTCTGACACAGATACAGATACAGCCAGTGGATCAATCCATTTATATTATGTATATTATGTAAATAATTCTTATATAGTTCATATAGCTAATCATTTTCACTATTTTTTCTGTTGCACTCTGTATATTTCTCACTCATTTTGTGTGTAGTTTGTGAATCATTTGCACTGTTTGTATTTTTGTTGCAGAAAACTATTTGTGCAATTGTTTTCATGATTAGCTTGCACGGTTTGTGCTTGTTGTTCATACTAGATTGAAAATATATTTCTGTGAAAAAAAGTCACTTTTTTACTGTGTTTTATTAATATGTAACACTGATTCAATTTTCTTTAGTCCCTAAACGTTTTTTTGGACACATCTATATTGTTAGTAAACTAAATAGACCTGTTTTTCACTGAAAAGCGCCTATAACAATATTAGAATAAATGGCTATAACTTCCTTGGGGAATTTTATATGTAGACACGATTTTATTTGTGTAAAACACCCAGATACAACTTTCTAAAGAAAAAAATACAAACTTCAGGAGTTTCTGTTTGAGTACACAGTAGGGGTGGAACGGTTCAACTTTTTCACGGTTTGGTTTGTATCACGGTTTTAGAGTCACGGTTTCGGTACGGTTCGGTATGTTTAGGGAAAAACTATACTGTGAAATAAAAATAAAGAAAATAAGAATAATCTATCTAACTACAAGCAACAGCACAACTAAATACAATAGAGTAAAGAAACAAATAAAATAATGATTTTCAGGGTTTTTTTTAAGGTAGGTCTATAGCATTAGTTTTTAGGTACAGAAATGGAATAAAGTAATCAAATGTAAAACAGCATTGCATATTTGACTGTATAAATTAAAGATAAATCTTTATTAAAGTTACAAAAGCGATCCAATCAAGAGCAGTGAGTTATTTCTTTGTTGTTGCTGTTTGATTAATATTAAGAAAGTGCTGTCACTTTAAGAGAATGCACTGATACTGTACGTTCAGCCGGCTATATCTGCTATATATGATACTTACCAAGACGGACATTTTGACAGTGTTTGTGTGAATTTGTCCATTCAAACACAATACCTCAGAGAGAACTTAATATTTGCGCGCGTTCTGAGGCGCGGGTTTGCGTACTTCTGATGAGCGCGCGCACAAATCTTCTCACTGCGCGCGTGAGTTCGCGTCCTCTGGCTCTTAAATGTTTAAACTGGCAAAGCTTACATGAGTTTGGTTTAAACACAGATATCAATGTGTGCTGTTCAGGTCTCACCTGTGTGCGCGCGCTATCAGCACCCGGCTGATGACGGAATTAATGACCGCTCATATTCCAGCATACGGCACTCGCATTGAACAAGAGTGAATTGTTTGTCCACTTTTTTTTTTTTTTTTTTTTTAACGCTGTTGTCGTGATGCACTGGGAAGCCAGAATGTGCTTCCATCAACAGAAGCACACATTAGCCGAACTCTGTTTTTTTTACGTGTTATTTATTACAAACCATATTGCAGATGCATTGTCAGACTGAAGATGAACCGCGGTCCTAGCGCGTGCCGAACCGTGAGTGGAGAGCCGTACGGTTCGGTTTTTTTCCGCAAACCGTGCCACCCCTAGCACACAGTAAAAAAAAAAAAAAAAACACCCAATTGTTGCTTGGGTTTTTCTTAAAATTCTGGAAATTCATTCATTCTTAGAGAAAACAAAAGGAGAATTGGGATATTAAATTAGCTAGACTGAAATTTCAAGTTCTCCTGTTTATAATGATATATGGCACTTGATGCTGATTGCTAGAATAGGTCTTAAAAAACAAAGAAAATTGCAGGCCCTGGAAGGTCTTTAAAGGTGCAGTAAGTAAGATTGACAGCTAAATGGGTACTGCAAAAACAAAGACATTCTGCTCCGGAACGCACATTTCAGAGTAGAGTTACTGGCTATAGCATTATTTTTCAGAGAAACAGCTATGTAAGCATAACATGATTCCTTGACACCTGTATGCTATGTTTTCCAACAACTGGAAGTGGGCAGGATCATACAGATTAAAGGTGCAGTATGTAATTTTGCCAGTTAGCGGTTGAAATGGGTACTGCAATTCCGGCCCGGAATCTGCCCGAAACGCACATTTCAGAGTAGAATTACTGTCTATAGCATTATTTTTCAGAGAAACAGCTATGTAAACATAACATGTTTCATGAATATCTACAAACATAATATTTTATTTTTTGGCTTTAGAAGAGTCAAAAACTTACATACAAGCACCTTTAAGGGTTAGAGAAAGTTCTATTCCGAGTGCACCGCACATCACACACATTTACTTGTTAAAATATCTTTGCAGAAAAGATGCATGAAATATTCAGGCAAATATTGTACAAACTTGTCTTAAACATGGTCAGAAATAATATAGAATATGAAAAGTGCAAAATATTTAAAAAATGTAGACATTCAGTTTTAGAGTAGTAGGCTGCTATTTAGGGCTGCTCGATAAATCAAAATGAAATCGCAATCGCGATTAGACAAGCTGCAATTGTCAGGTCTTTCTCCCTTTAGTTTTATCTTTAGCAAGTGAAATGCATGCTCAATTGGGGTTGAAATCAGGAGATTGACTTGTCCATTGCAGAATATTTAACTGTATTTACCTTCAAAAACTCCTGGGTTGCTTTTGCTGTATGTTTTGGTTCATCGTCCATTTGTACTATAAAGCGCCACCCAATCAAATTTGCTCCATTTGACTGAATCTGGGCAGAGGATATATCCTTATACACTTCAGAATTCTTCCGGCTGCTTCTGTCCTCTGTCACGTCATCAATAAACACCAGCAACCCAGTGCCACTGGAAGCCATGAATGCTCATGCCATCACATTTGCTCCACCATGTTTCACAGATGACGTTGTATGCTCTGGATCATGAGCTGTTCCAAGCCTTCTCCATACATTTTTCTTCCCGTCATTCTGGTGCAGGTTGATCTTAATTTCAGCTGCCCAAAGAATGCTTTTCCAAAAGTGTTCTGGCTTTTTATATGTTTTTTGGCAAAGTCTAATCTGGCCTTGTTTGTACCTTGTGGTGAACCCTCTGTATTTGCTCTCGTGAAATCTTCTCTTGATTGTAGACTTTGACAGTGACATGTCTTCCTCCTGGAGTGTGTTCTTCTCTTGGCTGCATGTTGTGAAAGGGTTTTTCTTTACCATGGAGAGGATTCACTAGTGCATTCTTTTTTTCTCAGAATGTACCAAACTGTTGATTTGGCCACTCCTAATGTTCCTGCTATCTCTCTGATGGATTTGTTTTGTTTTTGAAGCCTAACAATTGTCTGTTTCACCTGCATGGAGAGCTCCTTTGACTGCATGATGTGGGTTCACAGCAACAGCTTCCAAATGCAAATGGCACACTTAGAATCAACTCCAGACCTTTTACCTGCTTAATTGATGTAGAAATAACGAAAGAATAGCCCACGCCTGTCCATGAAACAGCTTTTGAGTCAATTGTCCAATTACTTATGGTCCCTTGAAAAAGTGGGGAGGTACATAGAGCTATATAATTCCTTAACCTTTCCTCCAATTTGATGACAGTACCCTCATTTAACCCCATATTCATTATATAACTGTAACTTAAATATGTTTTGGTCAGCAGCTAAAATAATAAAAATTGTGCCTGTGTCCAAATATATATGGACCTAACTGTATGTTATGGCCCTTCAAAAAGTGCTTAATCAGGTGCCCTGTCACGCAGTCGAATCATTTTTTTTAAATTATTGGCGTATAGTCAATATGCATAATTTTAACATTCTCTAGTATTTTTTCCTTAAAATCATGATTCCTTTATGAAAAAAAAAAAAATCGTGGCAAAACTTTGCACTCAAATTATTCAGTAAAATCTGAAAAATCTCCCACCCATAATATGATGAAGTCTTGCTTGTGAGAATATTACACACATTTGGTTTATCTACAGTGATCCCAGCCAAATGTCTTTATTAATTTGTACTTGAGCGTGGCTTGAGCTTGGCTGATAAGAGCAATTTTTCCCCACTCTCCTTACTTCACTTACTTTCTGTCCACCTTATGGAGGCTGTTTAGAAGACATTGATCCTATATCATGCTAAGGCCTGTCTGACACCATTTAAAAGCCGGGTTCTTTTCCTTGTGTGATCCTTAATCATGTTTGAAATCGCTTTCTTGGGTGTAAACAGGATTTGGCGGCACATAAATCTCTCTTTAAATGTCTTGCTCATTAGCAAAGTCTCAGAAGATGTGGCCACTCATAGCTTCAATTTTACTGATGACCGCAAACTGCTGCCTTTTTACTTTGAAACTAAAACAAGGACACAAAGACAGTCTTTAATGCAGTCTTTAATGCAGTTCGAAAGTTCCTGCTTCTCTTTCTTTTCTTCCAACCTTATTGCTGTCTCTGCCCTTTTGCTCTATAGTCTTGGCATCAGTCATGTCTCAAGAGTGGCCAACCACAAAAAAGCAAAATGCGTATAAATGAAGCAAAGTCTGGAAAGCCTTGTCACAGCAGTCTTCTGCCGACACTCACAGATTCCGAACACTCACACAGAGGAGCTCTGTGAGGTTATCCAAAATTTAGGCCAGGATATTCCCGAAACAACTGTGCTCACATTTTAGTTCTTCCACTCTTAGTCATGCTGAAGATCTTACAACATAAAGCATGCAAGAACTTTATTTGCAGTGCTGCAAAATCCGGTATAAGCTAGGGGAGGGAATCGCAAGGTACCTCATGGTACGATACGAATCATGATACATGCCTCATGATACGATAATATCACGATACAGCGATTATTGCGATAATCGATATATGGCTCCACAATCCTATAATGATACATCACGATATCTAACTATGAAAACAAAATGCCTGTGAAAAGGTTAAGTGCAAGTTTTCTTTCTTTAAGTCCAAACTGTTAGAAAACGGCACAAAAAGTTCTGTAAATCAAATTTAACATGTTAAGTAAATTAATCATTTTATTCTTGGACTTATTAAAAGCTTACACTTTTCTTTGTGTGAAAAACAGGACATTTAACTGCTTATCAACTTTATTTAGCTATATATATACTGTAAACCTGATACATTTCAAAATTTACCTGGAGCGCTTTCTTAACCTTTCCTCTCCTCTTATCATAAAAACGGAGCCCCGCACATGACGTGCAGGGAAAAAATAGCTGTTCACATTGCATCTTTTCCACGCTCAAGTTCGCTGTTTCAAATGTAGACACGCGGCAAGCACACACTTCTGCGCCTCATTACGGCACGTTTTGTCGTCCATGCCATAGGTGCAGATTTAATTTTGTGCCGGTCTGTGCACACTGCTGACACTGCATAATGCGCACTTGTATCTGAGAGAGAGGGAGAGCATCCAGTTTTTTTCATATAACTCTCTCTCACTCATATAGTGAGGGAAATCTACCTGCGATCTGAGCTGAGAGGTTAGGCTATGGACGCGTTCTGCAATAATAACGTGATCGGTGCCTATGGTCCATGCTGATAGATGTTCCAGGGCAGTTTTTAGTTCTCATCTCCATAAACATATACAGTATCTCACAGGAGTACACCCCTCACATTTTTGTAAATATTTTATTATACCTTTTCATGTGACAACACTGAAGAAATGACACTTTGCTACAATGTAAAGTAGTGAGTGTACAGCTTGTATAACAGTGTAAATTTGCTGTCGCCTCAAAATAACTCAACACACAGCCATTAATGTCTAAACCGCTGGCCACAAAAGTGAGTACACCCCTAAGTGAAAATGTCCAAATTGGGCCCAATTAGCCATTTTCTCTCCCCGGTGTCATGTGACTCGTTAGTGTTACAAGGTCTCAGGTGTGAATGGGGAGCAGGTGTGTTAAATTTGGTGTTATCGCTCTCACTCTCTCATACTGTTCGTAAGAATTTTGACCGATTAATACAATCAGTTAAACGATTTAAAAAGTCATTTATTTATTTTTTTTCAGTAATTTATCAAAATATTTTAAAAGGTTTGCTGCATGGTTAAAATACGCTACGCGTTTAAAAAAATAGCATTTTTTAGAGAGAGAAAAAAAACATAAGTTGCATGTAAGTTGCATTTGATTATTTCACTCAGAAATAGGCCTAATGCCGACGTGAATTTTTTTACAAAGATTATAACAAACACTGTAAACATGGCTATTTTAGTTCCCCTCACTCCACAACAAATCCTTACAAGAATTAAAATATAAGAAGCTATATAAATGACAAGCCAAAACAAATCCATTTAGGCTCTCTCATTCTACAAAAAATGAAATGTTTCCGTATTCGCGATGTTCCAATATTCACGTAAAACAAAATGTTTTGCATAACATCACTGTGGTATGGTGATAATGCTTAACGGCACAGATTTTACTACATATTTAAACTGAGCAGTGTGTTTTTTTTCCATATTATTATAATAATAATAATAATAATAATATGTTTGACTGACTGTATTTTATTATGATAATGAACAGGCTACATTGTCAAGGTAGCAATGCTTAACTGTGTGCACGCGGATGCGGCGCCAGCGCAATCACTTGAATTTTTTCCATCTAACAGTGGAAGCAACTACTCCTTTTAGTCATAAAGATAATCGGAATTGTAAAAGGTTTGCTTTTCTTTGTGCTTTTGTAAGATGGGCCTTTTTATGGTAGGTTTATTTTAACTGATAGAGACAGAATATCAAACAAAAAAATCCAGAAAAAAGCAGCATACAAATGTTAAAAAAAAGATTTACATTTTAGTAAGTCAAATAAGTATTTGATCTCCTACCAACCAGCAGGAATTTTGGCTCCTAGATTGGTTATGTGCACACGTGGAACACAGATTAGTCCTGTCACTTTAAGAAGATACTCCTAATTTCAGCTCACTGTGTGTATAAAAGACTCCTGACCATAGAATCTGTATCTCACATTCCAACCTCTCCACTATCATGGGCAAGACCAAAGAGCTGTCAAAGGACATCAGGGACAGAGACTGTAGACCTGCACAAGGCTGGAATGGGCTACAAGACCATCAGCAAGAAGCTTGATGAGAAGGAGGCAAGTGTTGGTGCGATTATTTGGAAATGGAAGAAATACAAAGCAACCGTCAATTGATCAAATACTTATTTGACTTACTAAAATGTAAATCTTTTTTTTCTTTTTTTGTATGCTGCTTTTTTTCTCTACCAGTTAAAATAAGCCTACTTTATAAGTGGGCAAACTTACAAAATCAGCAGGGGATCAAATAATTATTTTCCCCACTGTATAAGTTAACTTAAAACTGCATTATGTGCAATTTACATGTTTGCATACAATTTTTTTTTTTTTTTAAGTTGAGTGTTGATTATCTATTTAAAAATAAATAGTAATTAAATTTAAGTTTGGGTTAAGTTGTTAGGCCTAATTGTAACCTTGTAATGTAAAAGGGCTCCCTATAGTTTTAAGCATAAGCTGAAGTAGATTTTTATCACTAAGAAAATTTAAACTATAACTGATTGTATTTAAAGAAAGAGCAACTTGTTCAGTAAACCTGTATATTTAAAAAAAAAACAAAAAAAAAAACATAACTTTTTCCCCCTGCTGTACCGAAATCATACTGAACCGTGACATTAAAACCGAGGTATGTACCGAACCGTCATATTTGTGTACCGTTACACCCCTAAATATATATATATATAGTAGGGATGCACCGAAATGAAAATTCATGGCCGAAGTCGAAGCTGAACAAAATGAAACACTGGGCCGAATACCGAACATGGTTTTTCGCATTTTTTTCCCCTGTAGGCCTATTTTGCCATTTTTTTTCACCATTGCATAAATTAAATAGCCAAAATGTGCTTTTTACTGTTTTGTCCTGCTTTCCAAGTAAAAAAAAATCAATTACAAAACAACAATTTAAAAATATTTACTTAACACTGAACATTTTTCAACATTCTATCAGACATTATACCAACAAAGCGCAATTTAACTTAAAATTAATAAGTTAGTAAAATAGCCATTTTTGAGACCCCCTTCTTGAATCAGGCATGTATTTTTTTTTTTTTTACTGTACAAATAAATGCAGCCTTGCTGAGCAGAAGATAATTCTTTAAAATCATTAGAAAATATTACAGATCCCAATTTGAACACTATGTGTGAATGTTATAATAAATGTATTATTTCAGCTGCTGTAGGGTAATTATTATTATTATTATTATTGTCTTACTATTTTATTCTACAGAACAACAGTAAAATTACAATACTAACATTTATGAAAGTTAATGGAGCTTTTATTTTGGCAGAAACCCGCCAGAAGACCTCAGTGCTTCTTTTTGTTGACAACAGCAGATTTATAAATGATTCTCATTACGAATTTGGGAAGATGTTTGTCGCACGTATCACAATGTCACATGCTTTTAAAAAACGAAAAAAAAAAAATGTTACTGAGCAAATGACGAGTAGTGTTTCAGCGCAGAATTTCCTCATGCTTTGGACTTTGAACCCCGGCGCCACGAGCTCGTGCAGCGCTGTTTGAATACATGCAATTCGTGCGTGTATTAGAAAACAGCAATCTGCAGTTTATTTACTAATTGTTTGAGGCCATTTTAGTGATTTCAATCATCATAGTAACCAGCAACAACCACCCCTTCCTCTTCTCATCGGAGACATGAGATGCAGCGCTAAGCAGTCTCTCGCTGTCGGTGCTTCGAGCTTGTAATGATTTTTGTGTCCTTCTCGGACAGTTTTAAATACTTTCACACTGCAGACGTGTTTGCTGCATTAGTGCGGGTCTCTATTTGATCATGTCACGTCATTGTTCGGTACAATTTATTCTGTCTTTTCGCTTATTTTATACACCGAAAGAGGTTTTTTGCTATTTTTGGCCGAACATTCGGTGCATCCCTAATATATATATGTGTGTGTTATATTATATATGTTTTTCTCCGCTCGCAGAAGCGCTGCAGGTGCGTGATGTAATATGATATAACCATGTGAATCCTCATGTTCTGTTGTTTGCTGCTTTTTGCACATGTAAAATTAATGTTAGTATTCTTAACGGGTCACAGTCACTTATCCTTTCTAATTTAATTCAATTCTAATTTAAAATAATCTTGTCAGTTAACGGTTACTAATCAGTTAACGAGCGTCGGCTATCGGTTAGGAGAAATAACCGAAATGAACATCCCTAGTTGTATTATTGTGCCGCTCAAACAAACATTAACACCTTATGTTGCCAGTGCTCAAAAATTTTGCCTCATATTAGTTTCTAGCAGTTGAATTTTATTGTCTGACAACAGATCACACGCTGTAGTTAAAAAAGAATTTGTCCAGTTGCCATTTACGTACAATCTATTTTTCCAAGGGGCTTTTTTCAGCAGGTTACAACACAACATAGTGATTGTGGGTACAGACAGTAGTCACTTACACATGGGGAACAACAATAGCGTCATAGATGCTGAAAGCTGCTTATTGTGATTTAGCTGGGACTCTGGGAATGGTTTGATACCCTTGTGATCACACTTTTAATAGACTTCAGTCTGTAAGTAAATGCTGTACCAGTGAGGCTTATGCTGTACTGTGGCTGTTTAAAAACATTGCTAATGGCTGCAGGGAGATTTATGTCTTTTTTGAGTATCTTTAATCTTCTTGACAAATCTCTTCCTCTTCTCTATTTTTCCCCTCATACACCTTCTCCCTGTGAGTGTCTGTGTATTGCTGACAACATAGAAGAAGTACTGTTGCTAATGGTACCGGAGCTATAATGGGAGCACTTACATATTTGTGGGTGGGTGTGTATGCAGTTATGTTTGTGAGAGCAGAGGCCAATTACTTGTGCAAACAGTTTTCATTTCACACAAGTTGGAATACCTCAAGTTCCCTGTTCTTGGTTTCATGTCTTCACACGTTTCATTTAAGGAACTAATCTGGACTGTTGTGCTAGCTTTTCATGTCCTCTTTTGTTGAAATGCTGTTGATTTATTTTAAGACTCTAGCTGAGGCCAGAAAAATGTTGAGAGGATGTGATGAAGCTGCCTGATATTTAGTTTCTACATCCTCTCAAACCGATTCTGCCTAAACATGACCGGTTTTTCACAGCTATAACATGCAGCACACACTACTGAAACCAGAAGGATTTGGGTCTTACCTCTCCCTCATCTGAAAAGAAATTGTTTATGCTAAAGGTTTTTTCTTGTCCATTTTTTCTTTTAGCAAAAAAAGGAAGGACCATGTAGATCTTTCTGAAATTAGCAGTGGCCAGAACACAATTGTTAGTTCTTTTGCATTGTGGTTTGAGTCCATGCATCATTAACAGCTGAAATGAGAACTCTTTGAGTAGAGGTCGACCGATTGATCGGCCGGCCGATTGATCGGCCGATTTTTGGCATTTTTTAATTAATCGGCATCGGCCGATTGTGCTGCAAATTAGGCCGATTAATATACAGGCGCGTCTGCAAGCCACAGGTGACGCTGCCTTGTGTGGCAAGCAGATTGCCATTCCACTGGCACAACAGATAACCCTGTGATGTCCCCCTCTGCCTGCTAACTTTTTGAAGAGAGAACTACCTGGTAGGGCTGTGCGATTAATTGAAAGCGAATCGCAATTGCGATTTGAGACGTTGCGATCTGCTAATTGCAAAGTCTGCGATGTGGACGTGATATTACTCTGTTCCAGAGGATATGCATGACTGCCAGCCTTGAGTGTCAGTCTTACTAACCAATAGAGTGAGCGCACCTCCGTTCTCCCCGATCAGCACTGCTCTAGCCAACTGCGTAAACATCGAAATTTAGGCAAATTAAAACTAAAGAAAAACGTATGTAACTTAAGCCTCGAAATGACAGAAAATGAACAAAAAAGGTAATTTGCAAGAATATGCGTCTATATGAAGGAGGAAACTCAGTTTGTCTTTAAATACAGAATAAAAGATACTTTTAGATGTTTATTAGTAGGCTACACATGAACATTATCTTACACATTTTATCTCCCCAGCAGATTAATTTGAAATAAAGTTTATACTGTGCAGCTAGTTCAGTCTGCTTTATGGTAATCATATAGATACTTATAAACTTTTCATCAGCTCTGCCCAGCTTCTGCCGTCTCAAAATCTCATGGACGAGCACTTTTGCAGCACGTCTGGTAATACTCCTTTCCACTCGCGGTCTTCGGTTCACCCATCACTTAGTCTCACTTTTGCGTCAAATATCGCTCCTTGAATGAGGCCTGGCCCTTAGCAGCCACTTAATAATATCTTCGCCTGGCTCATAGTTAACTGATATAAATAAGTCCTTGCGCTAATTTCACTTGGATGAAATGAAACATTCAGCACATTTCCCACTTGTTCTTAAAATCCCAAATACTTAAAAATGGTCTAAATCAGCCCATGTGTAATACTTTAATAATTATTCGAAATACGAGTTAATTATTTATAAAAAATAAACAAATCTTTCCTGTGAAATTCAGTAATTCTGTGAAGTACATAAATAATATTTTGGCATTCAAATACATCGCGAATACGGAAACATTTGGTTTCAGTTTCGTTTTAGCATAAATGAATTCGTTTTGGCTTATCGTTTATAGCTAGCTTCTTATATTTTTAATTCTTGTTCTTTTCTAAATACTGTTAATTGAAAAATTGTTGTGGAGTGAGGGGAACTAAAATAGCCTAGCTGTGTTTACAGTATTTATTATAATGTTTGTAAACATTTTGCGTGCATTAGGCCTATTTCTGAATGAAATAATAAAATGTGACTTATAAGCGACTTTTCTCTCTCTCTCTCTCTCTAAAAACCGCAATTTTTTTATACGCATAGCATATTTTAACCATGCAGCAAACCTTTTTAAATATTTTGATAAATTACTGAAAAAAATGACTTTTTAAACCGTTTAACTGATTGTATTAATCGGTCAAGGGGGAAAAAAAAAGAAAGAAAGAAAATCGGCCAAACATATCGGCCAAAAAAATCGGCATCATATATTGGCCATCGGCTGCCCTGATTTCTAAATATCGGCATCGGCATCGGCATCGGCCAGAGAAAGACCCATATCGGTCGACCTCTACTCTTGAGTCAATATTTGCTTCCTCTCTTTCTTCCTTAGTAGCTCACTAACAGGAAGTTGGTTATACTGCATCATCATCCTCACACTGCAAGTAGGAGGAATTCATCTGTGGGAATAAAAACATTGTGTAACTCTCCCTAAATTTTGCATTTAGCATGCTGAGGTTGAGAAAGAATTTTTTTCTTAAATGTGACTTCTCCCTGATTTTTCAAGAGACAATTCCTGGAGTTATCATTACCATTTACATTAATCTCAGTGGCAAATGCTCAGCTGAAAGTACACAACTACATTTGAATGCCTGTCAGTGTCAGGGGTTTTCCATTGCTCATCTACAATAATATTGAAATGTGAAAACTGACACTGGTTATGTCACTGGCTTTGAAAAAAACAAACAAAAACACACCTTGAGAGTCCATGCTTTCAGTGCATAATGTAGCCTTTTCGAATAAAGTTAGAATGAGTTGTCATTTATTTGTATCATATGATATCGTTAAGCAATATCACAGGAGCAAGAGGGCTGTTTTTTTCTAAATATCAGCACAATTGAAAATTTGCTATTCATTTTCTAGAACAGTTCAAAAACAAGTAGTTAATATTGAGTTACATTTTAGACACAATGGCCCGGTTTCACAAACGGGGCTTAGATTAAGCCAGGACTAGGCCTTAGTTAAATTAAGATATTTAAGCAACTTTTACAAAAATGCCTTAGAAGAAAACATTAAGGTGTGCATCTTGACACAGAACAATGACACTGACATATTTTAAGATATGTCAGAGCAAGATATTTTCAGTTGAGACAGCTCAAACATGCATTTTAGTCTGGGACTAGCTTAAGCCTTGTCTGTGAAACCGGGGGAATATGCTTTTATTCTGTTTCATCAAATTCTAAACAAAGCCACAGAACTGTTGTATGTCTCTAACAAACACACCAAGATATTTTGTTTCTGAATCTGAGTTTTTGAATAAATTGTAAAGTGAATGACTCAATGACTCATTCATTAAGATGTTCTTTGTTTTAGTTTCATATTTTAGTTTTAAAACATTATAGCATTATTTATGCGATTGTAATTGCAATGTAAATGCATTTACCTCTGAGCTGCATTAAACAGTCTGGATAAATACAGTGCACCTAAATGGCACTTTTGATGCAAAGGGGGCAAATATCACCCCTTAATGGAACAGTTCATCTCTGTCACTAACCACAGTGTAAGCACTAACCACTACACAGAGTAAGAAGAATATGAAAATCTTCAGGAGTCACCTGTTCACGACAGGCCTAAACCAGCCAAATTGGCAGCACAAATACACACTCAGCAAAACATTGTCTAATTGTTGTTATTGACAAAATCCTAGAAAATATTGAGATATTATATCAGCAGGAACTAAGTTATGTCAGTAAAAGAACCGTATTTTTAGCTTGATCATTTTATCCATAGCAAGGTGACATTTCATTGATGATGGCAGTAAATAGAGAAGAGATGTCTCGCAAGGTCACCTGATGATCTGTATTCTCGTGACTTGAGAATTGCTATAGTCAGTTTCAGTGCTTACAGTTTTAATGCTTAGTCATTCAGAGTTTTTATATGTCTTGGTTAGAAGAGGAGTTTGTCTTTAAGACGTAAGCAGGTATTGAATGGATAGCCCAGGTATTTGTCTGTGTCTACATTAGGCACAGATTATGAGAAAAGTGTTGGTATTTTCTGATGTCTCTAAGAATATGCCACAGTGTATGTACATCACTTCATTCCTTGTCAAAATATAAGTAGTAAATAGAAAAAAATAGATTAAATGAAATTAAATGAAAAGCTCAGGCTTTAGAGTGTGGTAAAATGCTTATGTTTTTAGGCCATTAGTTTAGAAAATTCCCAGAATCGTTTTCTAGACTCATCATAGAGGCTACAGTTTTCTTTTTATCTTTTGTAATATTGCCCAATAGGTCTGGATATTGACACAGATTTCATAAAGTGATTTGATTACATTTCAGTTCATTCATGTTGATTACCAAAAGCATATTTTTGAATGTCCAATATATAGAGAGGACATTCAATTTTCATAGTGAATCATCTGTAGAATAGTAAGGAATTCTTTATTCCTTATTTGAACAGATTAAAAAAATATAGTGGCGGATGGTATTAAATGTATGCCATACCTGCTAGGTTCAAGCCTGTTCTTAGAAGTTTAGGTTTTGCCTCCTTGCTTTTGGGACAGTGGATTTCAATTTGGGTCACTTTATATGGGACAGCGTTATGAGCGACCGATTGACCGACCTGTTTTTCATAGGCAAACTGAAGGTTATCTTCAGATAACTGTACTTGTTCTGTGACAGTGTCACGGTCTGCTTGAAAGTTATTAGAGCGAAGCGTGCTAGCCTGTCCTGTCCTGCAAACTGCTGATGTAGTTTTTTGTAGGCTATTAACAGCAAGGATAAAGTTAAATTCCCTTCAGCCTCTAAGGCTGAAATTTTGGCTGCACTACAAAGAGATGCAAATATGCAAGACGTAACTAATCCAACAATAGCATTTTGACCTGAAGAAATGACGGTGAGACTTGAAATGATGCTCTACTTTAAGGTGGCTTATTAGGGTTTTTTTGTAATCTGTTGTGATATGGATTATCATGGGTGTAACACTTAAATTCAAATTTAAGCATATGTACAGTAATTATTTAAAATAATAAGCTTTACATTTGTCAGTCTAAAGGTTTGTATCACAGTATCCTTGTGTGCTCTCTGTTTGTTGTGTGATCTTCAGAGGGGACTGTTGGGTTCTTCCATCATATGACCGTTCCTTTAAACAGTCTGCATACTGTGCTGTAATCAGATAAGCATTCACAGGCTTCCTCTAATTACACCCGCCCACCATATATTTGCTGCCTTCTCACCAGCAGCGGTCAGTGTGCATGTCAGTGTGTAGTTTTACATGTGGTTGAATTGGAGTGTTTGGCTATTAGGATTTTTATTCCTTCTGCTGTTGGGGTCAATCCATCTCAAGTAGTCCAGTGGACTTACACTAGACCATTGGACTGACACCATGTTTACTAGAGCTAAAATGATTAGTTGGCATTCTGTTCAACCAAAATTTGTTGTGTGCCATAACACAAAGATGACTGCTGTGGCAGAAAATAAGTACAATAAACATACAACACTGGTGGTTTTCACATAAAGATAATCACTCATTTTAGGAAAATTAAAAATGATAAACCAACTTGACAATTTGAAAAAAAAATCTTTTTTTTCCCCTCAATTCCACTTACAATATTAGTCTGTCATAATTTTGTTGGAACAAAGGCAAAATGCAGTACTTGCTAAAACTCGTAGTTTGTCATACAGTATCTAGTCAGAAGATATCAGACATGTCTGATATTTTGACCCGATTTTAGATGATATATTGTTTTCATCTCCTGGTACTAGGACGTATTTTTCTGTGCGAGTTTGTTGTGTTTGTAATGTAAATTCTGGTAGTGTGTGATCCTCAGTGGCTTAGTGTAGAATGCCAAGTTTTCCTCTAGAGTCATTTACAAAATCTGGAAGTGGATGATGCCTAGTGCTTGAAAATCTCTTTAGATTTGATAAAGTCTTGTAGTGTATTCCAGCCTTAAGATAGACATAGTTCATTATCCCTCAGTTTTATTAGACATAGTTCATTATCCCTCAGTACACCCTACAATGAGACGAATAGTTCAAGTTATACTTGAATATTAGGCTAATAATTGCTGTTTGTGAATGGGAAGACAAGAACAGAGAGAGTGAAAGGTGGAGCAACTTAAGTCTTTCTTACTGGTAAGGTTCTGCTGTTCATGTATTTATCATTACATATCTCTTGGGACGTTGTTAATGGTTGGGCCTGTGTACATTTGCACCCCACCATCATTCAGATCAGTGAGAGCAACCCACAAGGGTAAATGCTCAGCTCTCTACAAAATACATTATCTCCCTCACAATCTGTTTTGAAGAGCACTCATGTCTCTTTCAGTCAATGGCCACCTGTCCACTCCTCTCACATTACCTCTGCTTTGTTCACTAATATTTCCTGCTTTCACTTTGAGTCTCTGTGCATTAATAGTTTTAGAGATCTTCTAGGGTGAGACCTGCACTCTGCATTCAGGATGTTGGGTCTCTGATAGGGGCGTTTGATAACTAGATTACTTAATAATAGGACATGTTTAGTCACAGGAACCTTCTTGAGATTTATCTTTAGGTTGTGTCCCTTTCACTTTCTCTCTCTCTTCCTTATCTCTCTCCCTCTAAATTGCCCCACTTTCACTTGCATTATGATATCTGTTGAACGATCCTGCATCTTTCTGGAAGGGTATTCCTTACAGATTTCTTTGCTGCTCTTTTTTTCACTTTTTCTGGATTGAAAACTTGCAGAATTCTGAATGATTTAGTGAGCACTACATTGAATCCTGGAAATAAATAAACCATGATCTGATTCAGGCAGTACTGTGAAATTTTAATACCAACTTGAAATCACTCTCTATTTTTTCCTCCATGAGCAAGTAGTCCCATATGCACAAATTCTTACAGACAATGGTAATTTTAAAGTAAAATAAATTATTTTAGAATAAAATATTTGAATAGTTTTATAAAAACTTCCATTAATTACAAATCCAAATCAATCCACACCCTAAGATACAAGCGAAAAACTTTTCTTATCAGTTTTTGTCTGGTCTGGATTGAGTGCACTCTTATTAAAAGATGACTGCTTTATTACCAAGCAAGCCAAAATATTTATTAAACAAACATGCAAGAATACATAGGCTAGAATTTGTGTTATAACGAACAATGGTTGTTCTGATTCTGATGAATTTAGATTGTTTTAAGTGTTTGTATTCAGCAATCCCATTAGGATTAAACTATTTCCTGTGCTATAATCTGAACTCAACCATCTAACTCTGAACCTCTGCTTCCTCTTGTTGCTTTGTCTGCAGAACAAGTAGTGAGAATTGTGAACTGAGAAGACCATGTTGAAAGGGGGCACCGCCAAGGCGGCACTGCCTAGGATGGGGGCCCCGGAGCGTGCAAAGCTGTCTGCCAACAACTCCCAAAGCTCATACTCCAGCAACATCGGGATGAAGACCTCTAGATCGTCTAGCACCATTGCCTCTGATCTGCGACTCAGCAAGGTGAGCTGTAACACTAATCTAATGAGCCAGTGGAATGGATGAGTGGCGGGAGTGATGGGACACTGCCAAAAAAAAAACAACAGAATGCAGAACAAAAGGTGGAAAACACTAAATAACCTGCATAATGTGATGCCCAAAGATGTACACATGTACTGTACATGGCTAGGGCCAATTAAAATTACAATATATTCCTCATCATCCTCATATGTGAGATATGTCAATATTTGTCATATTTATCAATATTTGGCAGAATTTCAAACTTGTCACCTTTTGGCTAAATTTACTGTTTTGAGGACAGAATAATGCCATGTTATTTATTCTGATCCAAAGAGGTTGTCATTGCATTGCCATTGCTGTTGCTGGTCAGAAGTAGGTACTATATATCGATTCATTTTCCTAGACAACTGTTCATTATAAATGCATGAATGATGCTGAAAGATAATTTCATAGATGGCCTCTGAGATAACAGACATGGATTAAAAGTCACAAAACTCTCTTTGTAATTTAATTTCACAAAGTATTAAGTATTATATTTAATCAGAAATTAGATTCTCAGCTGTTTCACTGACAGTGCTAATGTTTTTGTGCATAGATAAAAAGAGCGAGCAGTGATGATGCTCTGGCTAAACCTGTTCTGGGTTCAGTGGCTTCAGTGTCCCGCATAAAGAAGACCGTCACCACAGGAGCCATCTCTGAGCTTTCAGACAACAGACCACGCAGCGCTTCAAGTAGGATTTTATATCTTACACACAATCTCATAAAACTAATACAGTCATGCAAGATTTCCTTATAGTGTGCAGTCATAAAATTACTCAGCAATGACTTAATAATAATGCTTATTTAACCTCTTAATTTATATCTTAACTGGGAAGTATTATTTGGATGGAATAATTATTTCAAAATTATTTCAGAATATTTAAAATGTCAGTTTTTCACAATAATGATATTTACACACAGTAGATGCACTCAGTGCATCAAATATGATGAAAAAATGGTAAACAAACAAACAAACAAAACTACCTCATTTGTCATCATTTACTCAACCTTCATGTCCAAAATCTGTACCAAAATTTGGTAGACTAAAATATATTTTTAAGAATGTTTGTAACCAAACTGTAATTTCTTTTAAGATTCGAAGAAAGAAAGTCATACAGGCTTAAAACAACATGAGCATGAGTAAATAATGATAGAAGGATAGATAGACCATAGAATGATAGAACTATTAGGGGAACTATCCCTTTAATGTCTTGGAATAAAATCACTGCGCAGCTTTTGCGAGTGCAGATGATCTCCTCTAGAGGGCACCAGGACACTGATAATGAAGATCCCTTTGATTCATTTCTTGTTCTGTGATGCATTAGTTCTGAGTTCCTTTTTAATGCATCTGTTGGTTTATGGACAGACTCTGTTGTATGCAGGTGATGGCATTTCAGCATTTAACTAGGCCTATGTACTTGTGTAAAAGATCACTCATTGGACTTGAACTGTACTGGAAGAATAAGGTAGATGATTTGTGTTCTCAGCAGAAATAAACAGAATCTGAAGCTGATATAATATGGAAAACATGATTTTTTCCCCAGTATTATATTATGGAAACACAACCATAAAAATAGTTTAATTTGCTTCTAATTGGATTGCATTTGAGAAATGTGATGAGTCATTGTGTCTTTGTAGAGTCCACGTATTCTATTTGAACATTGTTAGGGTCGATGGCATCTTTAACTTGTTGGACTGGACTGATGGAATCTGATATTAATAATTCCTCTTTCGTCGACATTCCCACACATGAAAAAAAGATGCAAGCTAGACATTGTGTTGAACAGGAATGCTGCCTGGCTGCATCACTTCTGCAGGATTGGCTCTATGGTACAATACCAGTGTCAGGGTGCAGCAGAATTCTTTGTAATTCGTGTGATGCTCAGCTGGCTGTTTTATCTGTAGGCAAAGGAGGTGCTAATTTGCTCAATTAGTGCAGTGAATGAGGACATGAAAAATAGAGTAGATAGAATATAATTGATATCATCATGGTTACATACTAGACCAAATGACTCTAGGAAAAATGGGACATTTTTTATTTTGTAAAGAGATAGTTCACCTAAATCCTCAACTTGTGTCATTATTCACATCACCCTCATGTCATTTATGTGGAATAAAAGAATCTTCTGTGGCCCATAATTTTTAAAACATTCGTATATTCTTTACCTGAAATACATCACGGTTTAAAGGGGTCATATGACGTTGCTAAAAAGAACATTATTTGGTGTATTTGGTGTAATGCAATGTGTTTGTTTGGTTTAAGGTTCAAAAAACACATTATTTTCCACATACTGTACATTATTGTTGCTCCTCTGTGCTCCGCCTTTCTGAAACGCGTCGAAGCTCATCATTCTGAGAAGCGAGGTGTGCTCTGATTGGCCAGCTATCTAGTTCGTTGTGATTGGTCGAATACCTCAAGCGTGGAAATGTTAATGGAAATGTTACGCCCCTTACCGTATTTTATGCCGTGTCCTGGCACGACGAGACAAAAACAATAAAACCCATTATAAACGAGGCATTTGTTGAGGCATTTGGGGACACTGATTATAAAAACTTATACTGTCTTTTTACGTGTTGCGTTGCATCACACCACATAAACATTACCATATCTGCATTTGTGATCGGAGAAACGACAAACAAGCGCTACTCTACACTGCTCAAAACTCGCATTTGAATAGTCAGTGGCAAATTCTTTAAATATGAAAACTAGGGATGCACGATATTATCGGACTGATATCCAAATCAGCGATAATGGTTTTAACTGTAAATATTGGCATCGGCCCGATATGTAAAATTATGCTGATATGTCTTGCTGATAAGAGGAATACGTTAACTCACATGTGCTCAGGATGTGCTAGTGATTAGATCATGTTAGCAGTGTGGCTCATTCTTGAAGCAAAGTTTTGTCTAAATGATGATTAGATTCACTCTTTTGGATCGCTGCATTTAATCCTTGAAACCACATACAGAATGATGCGTTCGGTGTGTGTGATAGAGTAAACAGTGATAGCACGTGCACTGGCAGCAGCGGCAGCCTCCCCCGGGTCCTAATGCCCATTCGGTAAGGAGTTTTAATCTGTAGGGGGCCTACTTCCAGTTAAATTAAAAGTAAAATAGCCTACACACATAACATTTAGACTGTGTTACTAATTAAATAAAGCAGTAATTGATGTCATAAAATAATGAGTATGTTTTGATTTAAAGGTCAGAAGCTATAGCTTACATGAAAAAAATCACAAACATGACACTTGTAAATTAAATAATTTTATATATATTGATTTATTCATTAATGTGTAATGTTTTATTTTTTAAACAAATCATAAGCTCTAAAAGATTTTCCAAATTTTTACAACTCTTTTGCTTTAGACCATCTACAAATGTTAAATCTTAAAATAAAATGTTAGGGTTAACACTGCATCTTTCTGGGGGAAAAAAATGCAGCGATTTATTTATAGTTATTTTCAAAGCTTCAATTTACTGTCAAAAAACCTTCATTATTGTTGATTTAATTCTAACAAATAAGTTCTTGTTAAAAACTAACCAAAATTAAAAATATTTTGCTTATAATTTCTGCACAGTAGAGACTTGGTGTTGTTTCCAAACAAAAGGAAATATATCGGTATCGGTATCGACCAAAATGAGTTGAAAAATATCGGCATATCGGATATCGGCAAAATCCAGTATCGTGCATCTCTAATGAAAAAATACTTACAGGCTGTGAGTCAGAAGCGCCAGACTGTCCTTGCAAAGTTGGAATTGCCCCACTTTATAGAACAGCCTTTGTGCACAGCTGGCATTGTAGGCTACTCTCCCAGGTTCAGGAAATGGTTCTCTGTAAAATGCGCTGCACACACTCTAATATTTGCATTGTACTGCTCTGGAACAGTGTTGTAAATACAACTTAACCACTGATTTCTAGTTGTGTCCTCTTTTGGAAGCCCAAACAAAGTACTTTCGCTTTCACAATGAAACACAGCGTCTCCAGGATATGGTGCCGGTGGCAGCAATAATACTACAGTGAGAATAAAAATCACGCCCTCTTTCTTTGCATATACATTTGGACAGTGTTATGCAAATCTTCCCACACAGCGACGTAGACATGTGGGGGTGTGTTTGAATGAGCCGTTTTAGGAGGGCGTGGACAAGTCTTAACTTTTATAAAGAATATCTCTTATCTCTTTGGGTTTGAGACTTTAGTCTTTGTAACTTTAGGGATCTTATCTATGCATAAACAGCTTGTAACATTCCAAAGAGAAAGAAAAACTTGAAATTGCATCATATGACCCCTTTAAAAGTTTGAGATTGCTAATTTTTTTTTTTTTTTTTTTTGATGTTTTTGAAAGAAGTCTTTTAAGTTCACCCAAGCTGCATTTATTTTAGAAAAATACAGTAATATTGTGAAATATTGTTACAATTTATAGGGTTCATGTACTGCCCTTAAATGACCACTCTTATGCAGGCTATATGATGTCAATATCAGAGCTGTTTGCTAAATATTTCGTATGGTGTCAGCATGTCATCTTTCATTTTGATGTTGTAATATTGTCATATTCTCTCTTAAGTTTTATGAGCACTCAGGTAACAGAGCCTAAACTGGATTTTTTAGCTTCTGGGCTTCTGAACTGTCTGTTGGTGTGCCTTTATTGTATATGTCATGTTTTCATTTATTAAACCTGAATGATTCAGTAACTGTTAGCTGCTAACCAATGAATGCCATGACTATTTGGTGTGCAGTTCTTATATGTATTTCTTTCATTATTAAATACCGTGATGCAGATCAGCTGCCCTTAAGAAGCTAAAATGGACACATATGAAACTGAGAATTTGCATTTAAACAAATGCCACAAGAAAATAGCTGTTGATCAATGCTCATTTACTTCATTTAAAGTTGACGTAAGCTTATATAGTATATAATAGAAAAAAAAAGGTTTATTCATTTTGTTGGTATTATTTTGGATATTTCTGAATGTTTAATAGTTAATTGCAGTAAAATAAATATTAAATAGAGATCATAAGAAACGCAGACTGTAAACGTGCACATACTACATAAATTACACTTTGAAATATCAGTCTGATCTCATGAGAAAAGGTTACTACTTTTGGAGTTGACAATTTTAGTTCCATCCCTACACATAACCCTTAGTGGGACATTAGATCATACGAAAATGTTCAAATGAGATTCACATGAATTAGCAGCAAATTCATCAAAATGTAAAATAGTTATTATGAATCGCCAAATAAAGTTTGAAGCAGGCAGTAAGAATCCTTATCAGCCACTGCTGCAGTATATGACAACTCACATCACCTTAGCCTTGTATAACAGGGCCTCATCAATATTTAAATGAAAATTTCCTTTGCTGTTAGGTCTCCAAAGAAAAATGAAGAGAGAGACGCATGGGCTCTCCTCTATAAATAACATCTATGCATGTGTTAGTGGACAACATTTTGCTCAAGGTCAAATGACATTCTGTCTCATTGTCTTTTAATTAACACTCCCATTTTTTCAGTTTCCAATACACAACACTTCACAAAGATCTGTGATGCTGTATCATTTTCCATATAGAGACTGGGTGCATATGTGGACAGTTAGACTGGATGTAATAGCGATTATGTCATTGTGAGACGTATTAAGTGTATGACTCAGTGTTGTGGATTTAGAGTACGTGTGAATAGTGCATTGTCACCGTGTTCCACACTGTCAGCTTACAGGAGTTCAGACTCACAGTCTGGCTCAGCTGACGTTGATGGTTAATTAAGCAGAGCTGCTATGGTAATCTCTCTCGAATGTGGGCTGAGTGTTGCCGCTCTGCAAAATAAATTCTGTAAAAATACTACTGTTCAAAAGATTTTTCCTTTTGATTGAAAGAAATTGATACTTTTATTTAACAAAGATGCATTAAATTCATCAATTTCATTCTAGAAATTTAGGCAGCAAATTGTAATTTAAAATGTACAGCATGACCACTTGACTGATAGCAGAGATGCTTGTAATGCCTGTAAAATCATTTTACACTCCTGGCAGCTAATATGTTTTTGATATTTTTGTCATCTTTATCTTGTGTTGTCTATTTAGCCCAGCGTTAATCACAGCTTTTGCCTTGAAGGTGTTCCCTGATTGCTTTTAAATATTAATGCTGGCTTGACCTTCATAAAACATGACATGGTGAAGAAATGATTCTCCTGTGTGGATTTAACTGAAACTGTGTTTTTTGGAGTTGTTTTCATAGACTGTGTGAAAGGAAAGCTACCCGTCACTGACATGACCTTGATCTGCATTGTGCCTTGATATACAATATTATTAGAGGAGTATGTCAATCTTAATGCTGCTAAAACAGCTTTACCACTTACCAGTTTGAAAGACTATTGATTTTGTTGTTGCTAAAATCTCGTCGCTTACAGTACGTTAGCAGGGCCATTGCCTCAGCAGGGATTTGAGACACGCATAATAACTCCCTCTGTTTTAGATATGTTTTTCAGCTGTTAGATGGTCTACAGGGTGGCAAAACTGGCCATTGTTTCGCAAGATGTTCTCAGCTTGTTCTTAAAGGTGTACAAAGACATTTTTAGCAGTCATAACTTGTGGGGAGAAATACTGCAGACACTTGACAATGATTGAACTTCCTAGTTCACATGTCAGTGATGTGTTTGCACACTCTATCAAATGGAGTACAACTTTGAAAGGCAATATGTTTAGCAGTACGCATATACTAAACATTTGCATTAAAACTGGAGAATACTTTACACATACAAGGAAACCAGAATGCGACATGACATAACTATCTGTGATGTGCTGTTTACAAATTCTTAGACTAATGGTCCTACCTATAAAATAATACTTAAATCATACACATTTTTCCACTGAACATTAATATATTTGTTTTTAAAAAATTATATGCACAGTTTGTTTGTAAACCCCTCAGAATGCCTTGCCTAATTGAATGCCATTGTAGGTGCATTACAGTGAAATGTTATTTGTTTGTTTTTATAAACTGAGGGACGAATCAAAACTTTATTTTTAGAGATAATAGAAAATGTGAAGCTCAGCTTGTATTAAACCTGGAGCATTCCTTTCTTGTCTAACAGATCTAAGTCTCTGCTCGTGTACGGTCATCGAGGTGAGGCCATGAGAGGTTTGGGTGGGCACAGATCAGCTCAGCTGTAGTTCACAGAGGCTTTGTTCTGCCTCTGTTTGTGAATGTAAGTGAGCTACAGGAGTGCAGATTAGAACTGGGCCTATTTACCAAGGGTGGAGAGGCTTTATATAACCTTAGTAAATTCGAAAGAGCGACAAAAAGAACAATAAGAAATAATATTATAATAATTCACACTCCCTTTAACAACTTTAATAATTCACATTTCCTTAAGAAAACTACACAAAACACACCAAGACTTCTGTACTTGAGTAAAGGAGAGGCACTCTAATAAATAGGAAAATAAAAAGATAGATTACATTACATGGTTCTCTGGAATGCTTGATTATTATTGGTCAATTGCAGAATTTTGTGGTCAGTTATAAAACCTGCTAAGCAATATAACTGACTGAATTTCTAAATGACTTGGCTGGTTTGATGTATCTCATATCACACTGCAGTCTCTTGCTTTTCACATAATAAAATAACTCAAATCAATATTTCATGCCCGTTTATTTATTGATTTGTTAAGTAGCTGTATATAAAGCAGGATAAGCAGTCAGCCAGTCATCTGGGTTTATTTTACCACATTAATCGACATCTTAAAATATGGGATTTAAAATCTAATTTAAAAGCTAAAAATAAACAGATTTTTTAGTATTTTGAAGAATTTACACTAAATAATGTTTATGATTTAAAACATTATTAATATTTAATATTCTGCACATATAATATTTCTAGGCCACTAATTAAATAATAAGTGACATTTATCATGTGACTTTCTGTGCAGACACCAGATTTTCTTAATTCAAAGAGCCTATTGAACTTCATCTCAAATCATGCTGGAGAACACGATCTTCAGGTTTGACAAATGCTTGTGGAGTTCATTCAGCTTAAGTGCTGTTGTTATTAAAGCAAAAGAGAGACAAACCAAAAAAACTGAAATGTATGTTGATTTTTAATTTGACTTTTAAATCAATTGTTTATGCCAATAACATAATTTGTAATGAAATAAATGTATTTAATTAGATAATTGTAAATTAGAGGCCTTTTCACCAGGGGTATCAGACTTTTGGACCCCACTCTACATGAGATAAAATATAACATTAAAACTTGTTACTGAGAAGAGAAAAAAAAGAGATGAAATGAGCAGCAGAAATATGCATTCTGTATGCATGGTCAAGCCAGGGACAGATTCAGGCAAAGATGACATGTTTTTTTTTTTTGCTAGCATGAATATTTAACTCATATGCATTTTACATGAATATAGAGTGAGGAGAAGGGAAAGCGCTAAAGAAAATAACACATTTATTTTTTCATGCCTCCTACTGAGAACAGAAAAGGATCAGTCTATCTAGGGGGCTCTAATCTCATATTCTGTGATAATGCAGCAATCAAAAACAAAAACACGGTGTGGCTCTGCACATGTGTGTCCCATTGTATCACCCAGTGTCCTCTGCTACAGAGCAGATGATTGAGGTCAGACAAAATGCACATGTGAAAGGAGATGAATAGAGCCTCCTTTCTTTCAGTTTGTTTCTCCCCAACCATCTTATATACTCTTCATTTCTGAAGATAGAAGTAAAGCAAAGGAGAGACAGTGCAAGATAAAAGAGGGAGTTGCTTGCTCTAATTTTCATGCTTCAGTTGGAGGAGGAGCACATATGTGATGGAGGGAAGCCACACCCCCAAAACAGAGACACGACTAATAACACACTGAATACACTCTTGCTGCAACTGAGAGAGAGAGAGAGAGAGAGAGAGAGACAGAACAAGTGAATGAGTAGACGATTGAGAGAGTTGCACTTGGACAGATTGACAGTCAGCAGGAATGTTGTCTGGCTGCTGATTCACAGCCGGCAGGACGAGGGGAGAGGACAAACACCTCTGTCTCATTGTCTTTGTCTCGTACGCACGGGCGGCAAAGCAAGCGTGCTCTGTCAGGTGTGCCGGAGCTCTGCTCTGATGGATTAGTGTCTTCTGTGGAGCAGCGAGTAGCAGGCATGGGGAACCAGGAAACTCGAGTGGAAGATCCGGACACAGGTCTGACTATCATATCACTGTGCTGTGGTTGTCTTGTATTATCATTCATCCTCAATGGGGTTGTATGTTTGTTTGTGTGGGCTCACTAGTCACAGCGATCGATTCTCTGTGTTTAACCATATGATATAATTACTGTCTTGTCTTTTATTATTTCCTACATTTTCTCTTTTTACTCTATATATTTGGTTTGTTCTGTCTGTTCTGCATCTTTTCGTCCCTCTCCTGTGTCTTTGGCTCTGTTTTGCTGTTTCACTCACAGTTGTGGCCAGTATCAGCGTGCAGCTGTAGGGGGTAAATGTAGGTTGGATGATGAATGGAGCTTTTATCCACACTTGTCCGGATCTCATTGCTCTTCATCACTGCTGTGTGTACATGCTGTCAAGATACACGTCCCAGAAACAACAAGCATCATTTTACAGTTGTTTATACTTAGGTTTAGACATTTGATCAAACCACTAACACTAAGTAAACGTAGACTTTCCCACCACACGTTTTTGCCAAGAACATGACTGATACCTCAAATCATGTAGCTTGTTACAAAGATTTGCATTTTTCATACTGCAGGCAATAAAATTAACAAGAAATCTCGCGGTTTACTTTAAAGTAGGCACACAAGCCATATTACTTAAGCCATATATTTCATTCAAATGAAACTATTATCCACCTATCATCCATTGTCCACTTTCTACAATCCTGTCAATTCTGGATCAAAGTCAAAATAAAGTGTCATCCTACCCTTTCCCCCCCCTTTTTTGATAAGGTGTTTCACTTAAATATATGGCACAATAGAAAACAAAAATTGGTAAAAATTCTCAAGTCTGTCTGTCCATCAAAGCGTTTTTAGCCAGCTGAAAACTCCAGGCGTTCTGCTTAAAACACCTAGCTGTGAGCGCTTTGTTTTTTCATTTCAGACATTTTGGTTGCGAAGTAAATGTTGCAAGCATTATTTTTCAAAGCGATATTCATAGTAGTTCTGGAATCACATCTGGTACAGACATGAATACTCAGAGACAAGAAATATAAACATCTCCATTGTTGTTTAGTTGTAGTACAAACAGAATGTGTGACAGTTGGTCAAAGTGGTATAACTCCCACCCCTCCACTGTGATTGGATGGCTAACTAAAAAGTGATAGTGATGAGCGCTGAGTTTTACCCAAAGCGGAACATTCAAGAAAAACCCCCTGAGCGCCCAGCGCTCAACATGAAAAAGAGCTCAGTGCTTGTCACGCTGCTGGCATTTAAAAAAAAAACATGGTGCTCCCATTGAAAACAATTGAAAAAATATGCTAGTCTAGGGGAAAAACGCTTTGGTGGACACATGGCCTAAGAATAGGCTCTTTGGGCTTAGCAACACCTTAGCAACTGCATAGCTACACCTTGACAACCACCTTAGAGCTGTGGTGGGACTTGCAAGAACCACTCCAGTTCTTTCTGAATATTTAAAAATCTAGTTATGTGGATATCAGTGTGTGTGCTAGAAATGTGCTGAGTAACACTGAATGAAAAGAGTCTCAGTGTGGTAGAAAAAGAGATTATCTCTATGTGTGTGTGTTACATGTCCACAATCCAGCCCAGGGGATAAACTTTCTATTGCATTTCCATTTCAAAGTTTGCTTCATTTCAGCCAGCTTTAACTGCAGAGATGGAAAGCAACAGTCTGCTTTATCTCTCTGACCTCCTGCACATCCCCAGTCTCTTGGGTATCTCTTTCTTCATATCACTTCATATATTGCTCTGTGTCTGTTCTTGATTTATTTACAGTGGCTCATGAAAGCTGACATTCAGTTCAGTTGCAGTGTTATTGTAATCGTCTTCTGTCCTGGTGATGGAATTGTGCTTGATACATGTGTGAAAATCATGAGTTCCCTGAGGTTTGTCTTCTTTGTTAGGCCACAAGAAGATTTCTTTGTAAGACTTACTGGAATTTGAAGTCTTGATGTGTGTGTGTGTGGCTGGTAAATGAGGATGTGTGTTGTCTGGCACAGAGATCGTGGCTGACTGCCAGTTTACCACTGCAGGAGCCTTATCTATGATGGAAAATGCTGCCAAACCCTGTGTGTTTGTGTGTTTATGTGTGTGCGTTTGAGATGAAACAGTAGGTTCTTATGCTGAACACACAAACACTCCTCAGCTGAGGTTAGGCTTTATCTACCTCTACAGCTTTACACCCTTTGGCAAAAGTAAAGATTGTTTTAACAACTATCAGTTACAGTGCTATGAATGTTCATCAAGAGTTTCATTTTGATGACACTGAGATCTCTGATTTATCAAATATCATTGTTAGTTATGATTCATTTATGATGTAGAAGGCTTGGACTGATAAATGAGTCTGGCTTTGAAAGAGTCAACATTGAATAAATCTACCAAGAATGTGATTTGAACATCATTTTGAAATAGCTGGACTCCATGAGTCTGCACTGCAGATTTGTTGTCACTAACTTCATGTCAGGCAGCTCAGTCAGTTATAAGACTGAGTTTCCACAAGGACAAGAGTGCATACGCTCCCCGCCACCATAGGCGGCTGTCTCCCCCTCTTAAAGACCACCCTAATAGAGATTTTGCTATAAAGATAACATTTGGATGCCTCCCATCTGGAATATTTTAACATTTTAAAATTAGACCTACATTTGTGAGTGTATTACGGCTGTAAACGTAATTTAGTAACAAATATATTAATTTTTTATTGAGTTAGTGAATAATAAATGCAATATTCAGTACTATATAAGCTAAGTGATTACAGTATGTTGGAACACGTCTGGCTAAATATATGGATACAAACCCTCATATTTTGGCTGAACTTCAGATCTGTATGAAATCATTAATTCAGTGCACAGTGTTTTGACCACTTGCCCAGTAAAATAAAATATGTTGGTGGTTGGCTAGAGTTAGATGGCCTCTGATAAACAGTTAATGCATTTACCATGTAGAATGTTTAATCACAGTGTGGTATAGATTTTGTTCTGTTCTGATTGCTGAACTTTAGAGGACTATAAACGTCCTCATGAAAATCCATTAAGAACTTAGATTCGTTACATTCCTTTTAAAGTACAGATTCTTTTTGTTCCCAGTACAATATCTAGATAATTTGTACAGCATAAAAACATGAACCTATCTACAATGCAATAGTACATGATTATGTGAGCCCATCTTTGAATTGGCATTTTCTTACTATAGGAGAGTTATTGATTCTAAAGGAGGGAAATTATACATAATACATAGTAGTTAAAGACACTGCATTTAAAGTGAGTCAGTGCTGTGTAATGACTATATCTAAAGCCTGGTTCAAACTACACAGATTTTTTGTCGATTACGACAGTCACTGTGTCAGATTATGCAATTTTGACTCGCTTGCTGTCTTCTATGAGCGCAAACAAACAATGGCCAGCAAACAGCGTGTTTTGCCCTGTCTTGTCATCAGAAAAGCCCAAAAAAGAAAGAAAATCAAACAGTGGACACAAATCTGGATTGCATGAAGAGGACAGTATGGACTGTTAAAGAGAACTGAGGTAAAATAGTGCTCATTTAACTTTTTTTCACTCTGTCGCAGTAGTCCCTCAAGGAAACATCCATAAATGCGGGAGTATTATTGTCACAGCTCCACGAATATTTGCTCCATTTGTAAAATTCCACCTACAGTATAGCAGGACCGATACCATTGTCTCTTTCATTTTGGCTTGTTAGAAAGCATGTACGAAGGCATTTCTGTGTTCCTCTTGGCCAGTGTCACAGATATGATGGAACTCTTCTTGGACAATGGAAAAAAAGATTAAACATGCTAGTCTTTCTGAGGTGACATCGTGAAGCGTCACAGACGTGGCATAAGTTGTCATCCACTATGACACACTACACAAGATAAAACGACTGAATCTTGCATCCCGACGCTCATTGTCATTTACTAATCCCCACGACAACCTACATTAAGCAGATTGTGACTAAATCGGGCTAAAATTGCATAGTCTGAGCTGGGCTTAAATTATACCAAAATGTTTGAATTATGTATTACAGACTCAACTGTATATTATTTTTTCTGAGACTTTTCAAAGGCATCAGATTTTCTTTTTTGAAAGACCCCCCAACTCCTGGATCCAGTGAGACAGAAGAGACTCAAACCTTGTAATCTTCACAGCAGAAATACTTTTTTAAGGTCAGCTTAGGTTATAGTCTCTGAGTCAGAGCTGGTGTTTGGCTTCATGTTATGAGAATGAGGTGGTTCATTGGAAGGGGAAGCTCATTTTATCTGTCCACACATTCCCTTCTGCTATAGCTGAGATATACCAAGGAAGAAAGTCAAAAGCTACTATCCCAAAAATCCATGAAATGAGTTTTTTTTTAACAGAAATCAAACGTGACTTTGAAACTTGATTCGATTTGTGTTTATCCAAGTAGACGGATCGCTTATTTAATGGCAGCAATGTTGGAAGCAATAGGGTGTTATTTGCAGTCAGCTGAGTGGAGAATGAACTGGTGCCTGCACTAAGGAGCCATTCAGATGACCCTCTCATTCAAAAATGGCTCAACAGTGAGGCTATTTTCAGATCAGTTCTGAAATGAAAAGCACCAGCCTGTGCTCTGTTGGGCGGTCAGGGTGGATTAGAAAAATAGTGAGAAACTGGAGGAAAAGAATGCAGTTTCATGTTCAAAAAAGGATTGAAGAGAGTTCCAACACCCCGTGGGTGACTAGGTTCACATTGTCCACATGTTTTAGGTTCTGTGTAATACTGAACTTAGATGCCAAGTGTTTTGTTGAAGGGAAATGATAGAGAGAGCGTTTTGATTGCATTGTATCAGCATTTAGTGATAGGAGCAGTAATAACAGTGCTGGTCATTAGAACAACAGCTCTGTTTGTTTTCTTTGTCCAGCTCATCAGTCATTAAGTGTGCAATATCTACTTGTCAGCAGTGTTAGTTGTTTTGGACAACAACAAAGGATAAGGAATTTTGGTCTGGATTTCTGGACTTCAAAAATGTCTCTATGTGCTACAAAGAAAACTGCTACAGTATTGATGGCTCATCTGTGTGTGGGAGTAAACATGATACTTGTATATACAAACTCACCTTGTTATTTTAACACTTTTTACTGTCCAAAGCAGTTTATAGTTTATAAAGATGGTCTTCCTTGAGTTAGTGGTTCAAAAGATGGTTTTTCTCCAGATTTCTCTCTACTGGACCATAAAAGGAGATCTAGATACTACTGTAGGGGTGTGCGATATTGAGATATTATTTTTTGTCAATATTTCCTGGGATTTTATCTAACGATAATTAGACTATATTTTGCTGAGTGTGTTATTGTGCTGGTATTTTAACCCTCTGGGGTCTGAGGTGATTTTGGGGCCCTTGAGATGTTTTGACATGCCCTGATATTTGTGCTTATTTCAGCTACTTATAACATACTGATAGGAATTAATCTTTTCCAATAAGTTTAAACTGATTTTTACATTTTATGGGCATTTTTACCTTTATAAAGCCATTTTTTCTAAAAACGTCCATTATCTTTTGAGTCAAATTCTTACATTTAATCAGTGAATTAGAATAATAAGACATTTGGGCTGTTACCAAGCAAATTAAATCAGTATCAACAAAATTCATCTTTGCAATGCAGAGGAAACACAGAAGCTGCATCTGAAGTGGCATTTAGACGTTTACACACTGTTTAATGCAGGACATGAATGCATTTAACCTGTGATTACAAATGCAAAAAAAATAATGTTTTGATGTATTTAAAATAAAAAGTTGAATACTGATATTTGAAATTATTTAAATAATTAAAAATACTTTGAATGTGAAATTAAAACCGCCAGCAGGTGGCAGCAAGTCAATGTTGATAAGTGAGTCATTGCAATTGAACCGAATCATTTAAACGGTTGATTCATACAGGAACAAAACACCGTCATATTGCTCAGAGACGCAAAACAGTGCTGTGGCTGTGTTTGGAATTATTTTTGTTGTCGAAATAGAGCAAAAACAGGAAATATGGTGTCTAAAACGTAAGTCTCTTAATTAACTTCTTGTTTCTTGAACTGTTGTAAAAAAACAAACATTTGTAATCATGGTAATTTTTGGAGAAAAACAGCACTCTTTGTGTGAAATTGATTAACTAGGCTATATGAAGTTGTATATATACATTTTCTGCCCCCATGTCTTGAATTTGTAATCATTCTAAATGTATTTTAATAGACTGAATCATGCAGTGTAAGAATGCACTCTAAATGCGCACTCGCACTAGTCTAGACTTCGCGTAATATAAGGGTGCACTCTGTAGGGGTCTTTTGAATGGTTTTTGCAAAATACTCGATAATGTCAAATCGCACATCGTTAAAACTACAATTACGATATTATCACAGATGATATATATCGCACACCCCTACTAGATACCAAAATATTATAGAGACTTGAGGGTGGACATTTTGTCTTGTCCAGTAAGTAACCACCTAGAAACTATCCCCAACACCAACCACAGAGCAAGAGGTTTTATACGAACACACTTGAACAGTTATTTTAAGATAATTTGAAATCCTCTCTCTCTGGACAGGTTAATTCAACAGAGGATATTTTCATTCAGAACTCTTAATGTTCTCCAGTCTGATAGGTATTCACTGCGTGAGCTGCTGTGTCCTGTGTGCAGAGAGGTATGATTAATGGGGAGATTATGCAAAGTGCTTCACCTGTAAAAGGGTGGTGACCTGCTGTTGTGCTCAAGGGCACAGCTCTGCCCTCGCTCTCATCAGCAAGTTTTCTTTCCCACGGTTAAAAGTGGCACTTCTCTGCTGCAGCCAAATGCATGTAAACTAGAGCTGTAAATCAAGTGCAAATTGTAATCAAATCAGTTGTGTTTTGAATAATGATTGAAATTAACTTCATGTTTCAATGTTGCTCATAAATCAGTTTGATGAGAAAAGATAATTAAAAGATATTACATTATTGTGGCAGACAACATAATTTAATTTACATTGCACAATGAAAGTTGTACTGCAGGCTTTTACATGTGGTAGAAAATTTTTTATATATATATATATATATATTGGAATATATTAGAATTTACAGTTAAAAAGCTTGGTGTCCGTAACATATTTGTGAAAGAAATTTATAATATTGTTTAGCAAAGATGCATTGCATTGTGTACTTGTGCATTGCAGAAGTGAGAGTAAAAACTTCTGAGACAAAAACTGATACAACATCTAACATTGATTAAAAATAAGTAATGTTTCTTGAGCAGCAAGTCATCATATTAGAATGATTTCGTAAGGATCATGCAATGCAACACTGAAGACTGGTTGCTGAAAATTCAGCTTTGGCTTGACATAAAATAAATTACATTTTACAACATATTGAAATAGAACAGTTATTTTAAATGTTACTAATATTTCACAATATTACTGTTTTTACTGCATTTTTGAAAATGAAAAATTTTGAACAGCAGTGTAAGATGGGTGGTAGGTAAGTGGGCAGAATTAATGGCATTTATTATTTTATTTTTTACTAATAGTCACATAAAATCAATAATGAGCAAATAACATTACAGATGTAATGGCAGAGCTGGTCCCAGGTTAGTATGAAAGGATAACCTCAGCAAAAGAATTGCTGCAAGAAAAGTCTCTTGCACACAGTGAGCTCATTAGAAGAGGTTAGACTGGAATGCCTCTGACTTGCCTTCATGAGATGTGTGTATGTGTCATCAAAAACACTTTCTGCTGGGTTTCAATGCCAAAAGGAGGACAGAGTTTAAGACAATCGAAGGAAGGTTTTGTTCTTTCTTACATATGTTATAGTGATGTTAAATGAGCAGCATCATTATGATAGCTGTGAAGCAATCTGAGCTGAACCAATGTCAAACAGGCAAAACATCTGCCTGTTCAGCATGAACACACCGAGAGACTGAGAGAGCCTGTCAGTGTGTTTCTGTCTCTTTTCTTCATAGTGTTCCTTTTTCTGTTGCTGATATGAGAGTTTTATTCACTTTAGTAAACATGCTCTCTTATACACACTGTATGTTTGTCAGCTCAGGTGTGTCATATTTGAATTACTTCTCTCTATCCTGTTAGACTATGGGTGTTGTATCCCAGCACATATACAAGTAAATGTGTATTCATGCTGCTGGATCATAAAGAGATGCAGTATCAATTATTATGCTGGCAAAAAGAGGATAAGGTCACCATGATAAAAGCAAATAATCATAAAATCATTTGCTTGCAGAACTATAGATAGATAAACATACCTTTGCAATTATTTGTCGATTACAGAAATCATTTGTCTCCTGTCATGAAATGTTAAAGTGGTGGTGTTAAAAAGCTTTCACAGTCAACAGACAAAGGACAGCTTGACGCACCCATTGAAGCTGCTTAGTTGGTATTTGCCTCTCTTTCTCTGGGCAAGGCTGCAAGGAATTCCCTCAGTTTGCTATCATCTAAAAGATGAGCAAGAAAATTGGGTTAACGCTTCAAAAATGTCAGGTTCATGCTCGGATCTGTCCCAGTGCACATGAAGTTCTGTTTTCTTGCATACCCAGTGCAAGTGGACATTTTTAATATAACTGGAGATTCTTCGATATCTGATATCTGAAAACAGAAATGGAAAGAAATCAAAATCCAGTGAACGTACATGCTCTCTGACAATTTGGTGTATTTGCCACTGAAGAAACCTTATTCCAGAGCTATATCTGGCTTGTTTTTGTCTCTCCCAGAATAAGTAGGTGAGTTGTTATTGGGTTTGAACCAAGAACAATGTATGAACCAAGTGCTAAAATGTCCTTATCAAGGCAACTCTGCTCAGTGTCCATAGATCATTTTATGCCACTCCAAATATTAGAAAGAAAAGTGAGTGGTGTATTTGGTAGGTAGTGGACTTCTGCTCTTGAGTGGCATACTAAGCTACATGGATCCACATTTCTTTGTAGCTATAAATTGCCCAGATTTAATACAGCCCCCATCAGGTGTTAGCTGTTAGCTGTCTTTCCTTAGCCCGACTAAACTGAGATTCACTTGTCTTTTCCCATTTAATCTGATTCTGTTTTAAGAATTTAGGCTAATTTTTACCATACGGCTAAGCTGACCAGAGCAGGAGGTCATCCAGTGCAGTAAATAGAGGCAATGTACTGTCAAATGACATGACTGAGGCAGTAATCCAAGCAGAATCAAACGGCTGACTCAGTATTAGAGTTGACGGCTTGAAATGTGATTGGTTCATGAATGAGAAAGCACTAAAAGTCCATCAGTAGATTGCACAGAAGATTGGTATGCAGTACAGCAGACCAGAAAGTAGGAAGTTTCCCAACAAGGAAAGAAGAGAGGAAATGCTGAAGGGAGGGTATTAGGTGCAAGTACATAGTAAGGCTATTTTGAGGATTTCAAATACTTTTGGTAAATTGTTTTTTGTTATGGTCAACCAGTGTGGTTAAAATATTTGCTTAATTACATTTTAATCATGAAAAGTAACCACAAACCATGCAGTGTGTTGATGAATGCATATTAAACAACCACAGCAATCCTCATTTCTGCATACAATACATACACTTCATGCTTCTCTAAGAGCCAAATTACAGTCCCTACTCTGAAATTATATTATCAAACTTTATTCTGTTAACCTTACCGTATCTTATTTGATTTGCACATTCTAAGGGCTCTAAATTAGCAATATGATCAAACCTGGCTTAAAATCCTATTGTACACAGTCTACTGCATGCCTTCTGTTGTCTGATAGTTTTTTTGTTTTTTTTTAACAAGTAAAAGACCTTTTGATATCATTCTAAAAATGTTCCCTTTTAGGTTGTAATACGTGTCTTTTTGATGTGAAATCTTTATTGAAAAAGGAAGTGTAAGAATAGCTCTTATACTGCTTATAATATTTTAAGATGAACACTTGACTGAAGCAACTTTGTTTTTTACTTGACTGCCCATTCATAATTTTTTGAAAAAGTCATGTTAAAATGCCAGGTTTTTGAGGAATGTTTATTTATCTCTCAATCACCATTGTGTTGTAATGCATTATATGTTTTGCCCCCCATAATAAAAACTAAGGAACTTTGATCATAAAACCAAGCATTTAAATGTCATCTTACTAAGATATATTACTGGGAGATATAGAGTGACAACTGATATTTTATATTTTATTTAAACAGTCTGCTATGCTGTTATAAAGATCTAATTGATTTACATTACAAGCTTTTAAGAATTTTAAGAAATTTAATCTTACTTTTTGGCCATATGAACATGAGCAACTGCACAAAATTGCATATTTTGCTCAGTTTGGTGCTCTGAATAAAACAGAAGTTTGTATGAATTCTATATTCTCTTATATCATACTATATGAGCCATAAAAGCCTGCTATATCAAATATGATACCCAACAAAAAACACATTTGCAACTTTTTTTTTTAGATTTTGTCAAAAGGTTAAATAAACTGTTCCATTTGAAAAATAGAATGGATTTTTCTGACTGTAATTTTATGTCAGGCTTTACAGTGTGAAATTTTACACATGGAAAAGGACCAGATCCACTTACTGTACACAATGTGGCTCTAGGCCTAAAGCCCCAGTCACACTTGACTTTGAGCGTGCAAAATTCCCTCGGATGCTGCAACGGTTGTGATATGACGTCATGCTCTGCAGCGTATTTTTAAAAAGTCAAATTCAACACATGACAAATAATAATACATCTAAAATGTAAAAACATACAATCTACTAAACTTTCCCTCAGCACTGCAGTTTGAAATTTATGTTCTTTTAAATTAGCTACGAGGTCACTGAACTTTGGAACGCAGCGAAATGCGAAAACTTTTCGCATGGCTTTGCGTTTCCGGTCTAACGCATTCACATGCGTATGAATGGAAGTCAATGGAAGGAAAAGTGCACTGTGACCGTGCCTTAACTGTGTAATATTGCAAGCACCTCCACATGATGTAATTTCCTGCTTTGACAAGGCAAGGAGATTTTTATGGTCTGAGGCACAAATCATGACACACTTCCCCAAATTGTTTGAGATCTTGAAATATTCACATTTATCTTTCTATTCATCATGTAATTCTTTACAGCCATATTTTCAAGTGGTTGCTTTGATTTTACAGTCCGTTGTACAGTTTCTCAGACATCTTAAAGTTTTTTTATCACTCAGACTGGCATAGTGATAGCAGGATCATAAAAGACTTTAGCTTCCCTTACCGTTGGTCATTCTCAGCATTCAGGATGGGCAAAGTGTGTCACCGGTCTGACGCACATGGAAAGTCATTGATTCCGTTTTCCCTCGCATGCAGGATGTGGAGTGGAATGTCAGCAGGGCTGTCTGGCTACATCTACATGTTTACAGCCAGCTACGATGTGCCCATGTCATTCATTAGCTGGACAACAGGAAAATGTGGCAGAGAACCAGAAATTCTGTTTAGGCTGTTGCTCTTACATACAGTACACTTGACTGGAAAATATTAGTCCGGCCTACTGGAACTTCCTCTCATATGGGTGGAGGGGTAAAGTCTCTTAAACAGGGCGGTGGAAGATGATGAAAAAGTTGAAAAGTTTGAAATTGTTTTAGATTAGATTATGGAAACATTGACTTCTCATGGGATACTTCAAGTAAATATTTTGGGTCAAAGAAGTTTGGCTGACAAAAAAGTTTGGGAATCCCTGAAATCCCAGAGGCTGATGCTTTTTTATTAGCCATTTAAAATGAGTTTCCCAATCTGAAGATCTTTACTCATCTTACAAATGCATCTCTGATTGCTGTGACTTTTTCATGTCACTGCTAATAGCTGATGCAGTGACAGCTGACTGTACTTTGCCTGCTTTTGCTCATCTGTCAACTTTTTGCAGTTAATTAAACCAGGTTCATTTCATGATGCACTACACTCCATCATTTCTTGGCAGGTCACACTTGAAGCTGTTCAGTCTTGTGATTACTTCTGTAATTTCAAACTTGATCCACAATTACAAACAGATGATTGAATGTGTTGTTCCCTTAATGCAGTGAAACATGCAGTGGTATTACTTTAGTGTTATATAATCAGGACATCTCTGAATGAAGAAACTGTGTTTTTCAGTGGACCAGGTTAATTAAAAAAAATATTTATTTTTTTTAAATGGTAATGCTGCTTTATGCTAAGAGGAAACACAAATGCTGTTAATGACAACATTATTGCAGTCAGTCAGTTTTGGCTTTCAATGGCTTCTCTTTTTGAACTCACCCCATGCTGTCATGTTTCACAAAACAACATAATTCTTAGATGTTTATGTTAGCTTCCCTCACATTGCAGCTCAGCCAACAGTGAGATCTTTATTTGAGTGATGTTTGTGCACTAAACCAGCTTACATTAGAGTGAATTCATTACTGGCACTATAGAAACCAAAACCCCATTCATTGTAATGTTGAATATATTTGTCTCTGAATAAAATGTCCCATTTTATTTACTCCATACCAATATGAGCCTTTGCTTAGTGGCAATAGGACAATATAGGCCTTGTCTTTTGGTTTTCGAGATTAAGGATGGACAGATGACTCAGACCTGTATATCTCCCACAGTCTGATCTCCTACACAAAGCTGAAGTACTGCTTTTCAACAAGGACCCTGGATCCCGTTTTTTTCTCTAGCCTTTATTGTTGCCTCTTTCCTTGGGCAATTAACCTGCTTTTGCAAATGCATAATTAGCTTGATGTTTACCTTCCCAGTTCCACACCACCTCTCTCTTGCTTTCTCTGTCTTTCTTTGTTTTTCTTCTTTTCCTCCCCCCTTCTAAAGGCTAAAAATAGGAAGTTTTCATAGTCATTCAAGCATGAGGGCAGCCAAGCACAGATAAATTTGGAATCAGGAAGAGCTTGTCTTGCACAAGAATTAAGGATCTTTTGTGTGGTCATTAATCAATTGCTGGTGTAATGCTGCTTTTTTTTGTTCCCTTTAACTGCTTGAATGAACCAGCAGCAGATTTGCAACCTCTTTGTAAACTAGGAAGAATCGTAAATTTACACTTTGGGTCACCCTACACCATCAGGCAATTTATTCAGATCTCATGAAGTTGCATTTAATTCTCAAGTTAAATATGTGCATGTATACTGGACAAGGACACAATAAATAGTGAACATGTCAGATTAATTTTCTTGTCTCTTTGTAGTTGTTAACAAATCTGAACAACCTCAATAATAAGCAACAACCTCAGATGTCAAACAGATCATCTCTTACTACCCATTCTTAACTGAAACATGTCTATTTTGTGCATGCTTGTGTGATTCTCTGCATGTTCCCAGCACTGGGGAGGTCAGCAGTGACGGAATAGTTGAATTCAGTAAAGGGTGATTCATGCAGTGTATTAAGATGTGATTGTGGAGAAATGGCACTGCCCAGGCAATACACTAATGGAAAAGAAACTAATGGAAGAGACTAATGGAAAAGAAAATCTTTAATCCCATTCTTTACTTATTATGCTGCAAACATATATCATTGCCCAGTGAATGGCAATAAATGACTTTGAGTTTGTTCATATGTATTAGGGGTGCTCCAATCAGGATTTTTGAGGCCGATCACCAGTTGCCGATCACAGAAAGCAGTATCTGCCGATACCGATCTTTTTAAAGCCTTCTTTTTATTATGTAGAATTGTCTATGGGGATACTCCAATCAGGATTTTTAGACATTTATTCAGGGCCTGAATTTCATTTTTGAGAATGAATTCCCCTCTTAGGTGACTCTTGTGAGAGGGGATTTTTTTTAATTTGAGGGGTGGAGGGGGCATTTTTTTAGACATTTTTCAAAAATATATATTTATCTCACCTAAATGTTTGATCATGCAGTGCATTTTTGTTTTTACAATCGTGCAATAGCTTACACACAGCACAAGCCTGATTTTATGAGCTGTATATGAGGTGGCCTTTTATGCCAGGTTCACACATAGGCCTACTCCGTTTGCAGTGTACAGTGTAAGCGGTGCAGAATTAGCACTGACTGTGCTTTCACACAGGAGTCTGCAACTGATCTGTGGCTTTTTACCACAAACACAGCATTTATCCACTATTTTGATTTCAAATCCAAACATTGTCACTGAAAATGCTTTTTCAGCATTGTGATTATTTTTTACAGTACAGTAATACAATCTTTCATAGACGTGTTTAAACACAATAAATATAAGCAAAGCAACACATTATTCAACGCTTTTTACTTTGCATTTACCTCTAGATTTATATATTAAGTTGCTCAAGTGGCAAAACATTTAAACTACTTTTCTTACGTTATCACAAACTTACCATTGACAGCTCTACTGCCTTTCCTTTTGCATTTAAATCTTTATTACAAGTAATCACACAGTAGACTTTAATTATATGGATTTATGGTGTTATTACTACATTTTCCTGTCTATCCATGTTCATATACTGCAAACAATGCACTGTTACTTTAATTCAGCGCGTGCAGTGGAAACGAATTCTGCACTGCTGCAGACGCACCGCTCCTGGAACGCACCTCCGGACCGCAGTCGTGTGCAGTGTGAATGCGCTAATTAATCTGTTATGATGAGCGCGGAAAAAATACGCACCGCATACGGACTGCAAAAGGATGTGAACCTGGCGTTATGTATGTGTGTATGTGCATGTGTGTGCGCTGCGAGTGTGAATGAGCGCACGGTCTCCAGGAGAGCGTGCAAGCGCTGAATGGTTTAAACACTAGCAAGAATTAAAATGAAATGCAATTTATAAACTATAGTGACGATGCGACCCTGCCTTGATTGTGTAAGTGACAGTTCCTGTCAACTGTTCAGCGTGCAGCTAGCTGATAGGGCAGACGCGATTTGATTTGAAGCTGTTTGCGCATATTGAAAGAGAGAGAGCGCACGCGGTGATTCACTCATGCTGTTTGTGAAATTACGTCTCACATAAGGTTTTCAAATTACTTTATAAGTTATTTAATGAAGAAACATGAATTGTACCTCACCTTCAGCGTTATAATTATTTCACCCGTGCCGGACAGAGACTGAGACGGTGCGCTGCATGTCATGCCAAATCTCTCACAGCAGGCGCGTCATCAGCTTGAGATTGGTTTTTTGAGATCGGCCTTTTTAGAGACCGCCGATCAAACATCCGATTATCGGTAGCCGATCAATCGGAGCACCCCTAATATATATGTGTTTGAATCATACATCTGAAATGTAATAGCCTAACTCTATAAGAATCAATTCTTGTGAGTGGTGGCATGATGACCCTGTGCTAGGAAATAAAAATTAGGAAATAATTATTATTATTAGGTATTAGGAAATAAAAAGCAATTCTTAAGTATTATGAATTTATAAGAAGCAATTCTGAGAAGTTATGATGTTGCTGCAGATGAAAATGGTAATGTATAATGCAGTAGTGAGTGTCCTGGTTTTGTATTTGATGGATGTGTGTGTGAGAGAGAGTGGTAGATTACAGATTTATAGCATCTCTGGTCCTAGCACAGCCTCTCCAAGTGGAGTGATTCATTTAGTTTCACCTCTCAGATAAAGAAGGAAAACTCAAATACATTAATCTGAATAACTCTGTCCCATCACACAGAACACTCCTCTCAGAGTTATATCAGCGAGAGAACTGTATCAAATTATTCATGCGTTATTTAAAATCAGTCTTTGCTTAACCCTCTGGGGTCTGAGGTGATTTTGGGGCCCTTGAGATGTTTTGACATGCCCTGATATTTGTGCTTATTTCAGCTACTTATAACATACTATTGACCAACATGTATTTTTTTTGTATTCAGCACAAACTGTGCTACAATAATATGTGACCAAGATGGATGTACATGTTTGCATTTTGTAGAAAAAAAATATTATGCGTGGTTAGTAAGTTTTGGGGGAAAAAATGTAGCTGAAATAAGGCCATAAAACCCACACTAAATAGTCCTGAATAAGACTTTTGAGTAATCAGTCTTGTAGGCTAGAATATTTACTAAACAATTATGTGAAAATCATTCTGATTACTCATTCACAGAAAACAATATATTGATTTAAATTTTTTAAGACATGTTTTGTGATTGGCTATGGTCTGAACCACACAGCAGGCACTGAGTGGGATAAATTCCCGGGGTGAGTTTATTGAACAAATAGTACAGAAAGTAACGTGAAAGCCGGTGGCGTGCGGTGTCTTCTTCCTCTCTGGTGCGGATGTCCCTTTTTCCCTCTTTATGGGGTGCTCGGTGAGTTCGTGCTGGTGGCGGGCGGATCGGCTATCCAGAGCTGTCTGGGGAAGGACAGAGAAAGACACGTTAGCGGTGCTACTTGCTGGAGGCATTGCTCCCCATTCTCTGTCTTCCCCCGGCTTTTGTAGCACTCTCCAGATCCGCGTCAGCTGGCTCCGATCAGCCCGCCGTGATGAGGAGCAGGTGTTTCTCCTTCGTTGCCAGGGCGACGCTGATTGGTTCCCAGGACAGGTGTCACACTCCCCCCCCCTAAGTGTCGCCCTGGTTCCTCGGGCTAAGGGGGAGGCTGGGGCTGGAGGAGGAAGTCTCATCGACAGACCTGAGAAAGCTGTCCCCAAGCGGGAGAGTCCGTCTGCGTTGCCGTGGGCGGCGCCGGCCCGATGACGCACGTCAAAGTGGAAGTCCTGGAGCGCTAGGAACCACCGGGTCACCCTTGCGTTTGTATCCTTGGCCCGGGCCATCCACTGAAGGGGAGCATGGTCGGTGACCAGTGTGAAGGATCGTCCTAGGAGATAGTACCTTAGCTCCAGGACTGCCCACTTGACTGCCAGCGCCTCCTTCTCGACCGCTGCGTAGCGCTGTTCGGCGGGGGACAGCTTCCGGCTGATATAGACCACCGGGTGCTCCTCACCGTCTTGCACTTGCGAGAGTACGGCTCCCACCCCGGTGTCAGAGGCGTCCGTCTGTAACAAGAAGGGGCGGTTAAAATCGGGGGCACGAAGTACGGGCTCCGATGTGAGGGCTGCTTTGATCCTTTGGAAAGCCTCTTCCTCTGCTTCACCCCACCTCACTGTCTCTGGCCGCCCCTTCTTGGTCAGGTCTGTCAATGGGGTGGCTAAGGAGGAGAAGTTAGGAATAAAGCATCTATAATATCCCGCCAACCCCAAAAAGGCCCGTACCTGTTTTTTCGTGGATGGTCGGGAAGCGTTGCGGATAGCGGCCACCTTGTCCTCTTGTGGGCGTATTAGTCCCCGGCCGACTATGTAACCCAGGTACCTGGTTTCTGGTAGGGCCAGATGACATTTCCTGGGGTTGGCGGTGAGCCCAGCCCGACGCAGTTCCCCGAGCACCCTCCGGAGCCGCTCCAGGTGGTCTTCCCAGGTCTCTGAGTGGATTACCACGTCGTCGATGTAAGCGGCTGCATACTCCTGGTGGGGCCTCAGCAGGATGTCCATCATTCGTTGAAACGTGGCTGGTGCCCCGTGCAGCCCGAAGGGGAGAACCCGGTATTGCCAGTGGCCACTGGGGGTTGAAAAAGCCGTCTTGGGCTTGGCCCGGTCCGCTAGTGGGACCTGCCAATATCCCTTTGTGAGGTCGAGCGTGGAGATGAACCGGGCTCTCCCCAGCCGATCCAGGAGCTCATCGACGCGTGGCATCGGGTACCCGTCGAACTCAGAGACCTCGTTCAGGCGGCGGAAGTCGTTGCAAAACCGGAGGGTGCCATCTGGTTTGGGGACCATGACGATGGGACTACACCAGGGACTGCGGGAGGGCTCAATTACTCCTAACTTCAGCATCTCCTTGACTTCCCCCTCGACGGCCTGTCTCCGGGCTTCCGGGATGCGGTAGGGCCTCTGCCTGACGATGGTTCCGGCGGGAGTGCGGATGTCATGCTGGAGGACTTGAGTTCGCCCGGGGAGGGGAGAGAACACATCCGAGAACTGACCGACCAGGTGGTGAAGCTCCGTCTTCTGGGCGGCCGACAGATGGGAACTGATGTCCACAACCACGGGAGTAGAGGTGGCGAGGGCCGCCAGCTGGGGACCTGTTCCAACCCACCGCTTCAGCAGGTTTATGTGGTAGATCTGGGATTCTTTTCGCCGCCCCGGTTGGCGGACCCGGTAGGTGACTGGACCTATCTTCTCTGTGACTACATAAGGGCCTTGCCACTTCGCCAGGAACTTGCAAGCGGATGAGGGCACCAGCGCCAACACATAATCTCCCACTTGGAACTCCCGTGGTTGGGCCGCCCGGTCGTAGTTCCGACGTTGAGCTTCTTGGGCCTTAGCCAGGTGCTCCCGGACTAGGGGCATGACGCGCTCGATCCGCTCCCTCATCTCCTTCACGTGCTCGATCGTGGACCGATGGGCGGTTGGCTGCTGCTCCCAGGCCTCCCTGGCGACATCGAGCAGGCCCCGGGGCTGTCGCCCGAACAGCAGTTCAAAGGGGGTGAATCCGGTGGAGGCCTGGGGGACTTCCCGGATTCCGAATAGCACGTATGGGATCATCTGATCCCAGTCCCTCCGGTCGTCCGCAGCCACTCGACGGAGCATTTGCTTCAACGTCTGATTGAATCTTTCCACCAGCCCATCGGTTTGAGGGTGGTAGATGGAGGTGCGGAGTTGTTTCACCTGCAGGAGGCGACAGAGGTCCTTCATCATCCGGGACATGAATGGCGTGCCCTGGTCGGTCAATATCTCCTTCGGTATGCCTACCCGGCTGCACAGCAGGAACAACTCCTTTGCGATGGCTTTGGTGGTGGCTTTCCGTAGTGGGAGGGCCTCAGGGAACCGGGTCGCATAATCCACGATGACGAGGATGTGTTCATGTCCCCGGGCTGATTTAGGCAGGGGCCCTACCAGGTCCATCCCGATTCGCTCAAAGGGGACCCCAATAATAGGCAGCGGAATGAGCGGAGAGGGTGGTGGGTGCCGAGGGGATGTGCGCTGACACTCAGGGCAAGCTTGACAAAACTTTTTCACGTCTCCCTCCAGCCCTGGCCAGTGGAAACGATCACGGATCCGTTGGCCGGTGTTGGCCGCCCCCAGGTGGCCAGCCATGGGGTGTGAATGGGCGAGTTCCAGGATCGTCCCCACTTTCACTTTTGGTACCACCAGTAGTTTCACTTCCTCCCCTCTCCGCTGCGCGACACAGTAGAGCAGGCCACTTTGAACTATAAAGTGGGGGGTCGGATGTGGTGGTGGTTGAGTATCCTCTCCTTCGACCACCCGCACTTGGGCCTTCATTGTTTGACACTGTTCTCCCAGCTGTGCTCCTGGCGGGTTCCCTCACACTTCCCTGCTGGACAGCTCAAAGAGCCAAGTTGGAAGCGGGAGAGTTTCACCCATCTGCAGGCGACAGTCATAATTAGGAAGGGCAGGCCAGTGATGGTGATAGCCCGAGCTTGGAAGCTCTCGTCTTCAGGCGTTCTGGCGCTTCAGCATTCGATGCAATATGAGGAGAACGGTCTGGGCAGCCAATTAGCATTCAAACCCCATGGTTCAACGGTCCCTCACGTTACCTCAAATACCAGTGCGGGCTAATAATGTGCCGTAAGGTTAGCGTTGTCTTATGCATCGAGTAGAGCACCTGGCGCAGATTGGCCGTAAGGGTAACGCCACTGGCCAGAATTGAGCATTAACGCTCGCCTGTGTTAACAAACAAAGGTATAATCTTGGCAGACGTGTAATTGGAAGCTCTGGAGAGGTTTTGAATTTTCCCGGCGGCCGGACCGAAAGTTGGTGAGCGGGGTGTTCCCTGGTGTGCGGTTCATCCTGGTGCGGAACACACTATTCTGCTCCACAGTGGCAGGCCTCAATGTCCTGTTACCTCGAAGCGGCGGAGCTCTCCACAACCTCCCTGTCGCAGTTGCCTCGGCCAGCTGTTCCCGCCCTCCGCGGTGCCTGGTTCCTCATCCAGCCATGCCGAAGAAGGCGTGGCGGGCTCTCGGAACGGTCTCTGTTCGTCGCCTGGTGGCGCTGAAGGATTTCGGGAGGCCAGTGTTGTATCAGCGAATAATTCGGCGGCGGGCGGGCGGCGCCGTGCTTCTCCGTCGTGAAATGGTTGATACGGCAGTGGAGAAAGACCTGGCCGAATCTCACTAATTCTTTGGTCGTCTTATGAATTCTGGGTTGGCGGCGCAGCAAATCATGCTGGTTGTGTTAATAAAGGTGCCGAGATCAGCTTCGTCTTCTCGCGGCGACTCCTCTGATACACGTGACCTCAAACTGTACAAGAAGTTGCCGTAAGTGTGACGATCATCTGCTGCTTCGGGTAAAAGCCTGTATTGAGATCAAAGAGCTGGAACCTATAGGTAGTGGCCACGTGGTGACCTTCTCTCTCAAATCTCTGTGGCGGACGCCATGTGCTCCACCATGCTGCTGTGGATGCAGCCTAAGAGTCAGAATCATTTTAACAACTCTGCATGGCTGAAGGCTAACATGATCGAAAAAGAAAAAAAGTTGATCGGAATTTGATGCGGCATTCTCTTTCAGTTCATTACGCATTCTCTCGTCTGTGGAACAGCGAGAACACCACAACATGCTGGGCGTGAGACCAAAACTACGGAAGGTGAGTTTGTCGAACAAATAAAAAGATTACAAGTAGCATTAATGGTGCGTCGTTGTCTTCTTTATCTCTGATGGGTCATCACTTTTTCTCTTACGAAGGGTATAATTTGAGATTGATGCTGGTGTGGTAGTTCATTATCCAGGCTGTCTGGGAAGGACAGAAGAAAGACATTGAAGGTGCTGTTTCGCGGGAGGCATTACTCACCAGTGGTCTCTGTCTTTGTTTTTATGTGCACTCCTCCAAGATCAGCGTCAGCTGAAGCTCAAATCATTGCTGTATGCGTGATAAGAGCAGGTGTTCCTCTTATTACCAGTGCTTGCTGGTTGGTTCTAGGACGTTCACAGAAAATAATATCTCTGAGGAGTGGCAATGGCACAATATTAATTTGGAGGTGCACTACTGCAAGAGACAAGGGAGCACTAGAAAACATATAATATCAGTGGTATTTACTAGGTGGCATTAAACGTGAGAGATTGACAAATGTTTTGCATTATTGCTGTTTGAACTGACAATAAACCCACTTGTGGAAGATAAGGGCGACATTCTGACCTGAACTGCAGAGTGTGACGAGCAGGTCATTGCGGCAGTTCTTATTTCTTTCAGTGCGTTTGATGAAATATTCTGGTAGCTAGCGCTGCCTTCTGGTATTCCTTATATTTACTCTTATTGCGGATTCAGGAGATTTGCATAGTCGTTTGATCCAGGATATTGTTTCACATAAAATTACCGAACATGGGTCAGATCAGTCGTGGTGGTGCAACGCTTCCAGAGAGAAAACAAACAAGAAAGTGTCAACAGTTCTCTAGTTTGGTGTTAATTCAATAAACCACAAAAACTATAACTTAGTAGCTCCAGACATCTTGTATATACATATATATATATATATGTAAATATCAAATACATTATACATTACCTTACATACATGCCACACTTCAAATAGAATTCTATATATGTATGTATTCATTTGTTTTCCATGTAGTAATTTCACAAAGCAACTCAAATTAATTGAATGACTGAATAAGCAACTAATGCAGACATCAGCACTGGAATGCCCAACAGTTAAACAACAGCAACATAAAACACTTGCACATAGTAATGGTTATAAAAACTGAAACAGAAGTGAAACAAGTAGAATATAGAATATGAAAACATCATCGCGCTGTAAGAAATTTAAATATAATGAATCAGTTTCAAACATTGCAGTCTGGAATTACAGTTTGGGAAAAAAACAAAACAAAATGGGCCAGTAATATTTGCACACTGTCACTTATCTTCTGCTGCTTGAGTAAGGATCATTATGAAAATAATATTATCCACAGAAGAGGTGCAGATTTTGCAATAATTAAAATAAATAAATAAATATATAAATAGACTGCAGCAACTGACATTTTGTCAGAACCTCTAGTAAATTAGATGCTATTTTGTTTAGTTGTCTGTTCAGAATTGTGGGAGAATTGTGATCTCTATTTGAAACAAACAAAAAAATTGTGATTCTCAATCATTTCAGAAGTGAGGGGGGCAGAAATGTCAAATACAATAATTTTTGTCTAACTGACAAGGTTTTATTGCGATTATTATTATTTATTAATTATTACCTCTTGCTTTTAATTGGCTGAGAAATCAAATACACTGGTTGAAAATAACCAATAATTTATCATATTTTTCCTGTATTTTCCTAATGATAATTTGATGATTTGTTTAGCCCACATACTAAATTTTTTCCCCCAGTATAAGGCAGAAAGATAGCCTACATTTTCTAGCCTAGTAGCCTATCTATTGCCAAGTGTAATAAATGCTATCAATTAGCACTGCATTATTCAGAATCAGATGCTTTTTTATTACCTGGAGATGACTTGAAAAACACACAAACCATATTATCATATGTTCACTGTCTTCACGTTTCTATTTATTCAGCTTAGCTACAGTAGAGATAGCTTTGGCTACAGCAATAGCTGGATTCTTGCACGTCGTGACTCGTGAGTGAGTTCTTCTATGAGGCAGTTTCGGACTTTATGCGCGAGAGCGCCATCCGGCTTCGAGACTGCATGAGAGTGTTTATGTCTCGTTACTGACAGCATCACGGTCTTTACTGGGTGTTTTTAGGGAATATTTGCATTTATTCACATGCGATTGGATTAGGCTAGTTACTCATATGCTGGACTGTCATGATTTGGCTAGTGCAGGACACTACTGAATGCGAGTACACGTATGAAGTTTGTACTATATAAGGATGTACTTTGTACTATAAAAAATGATATTTTATATCTGAGAAACGAATTATTATTGCATTAAAAATAATGAGGTAGACAGGACAGACTGAACATCGTGTTGGTTTCATATGGATTACTTCATCACAAAATGTTTGTTTTCAATAAGACTTACTTCATTTGAAAGTAGACACTTCAAGGTTTCTATAGAGATAACTCCCATGTTTCTGTGCTGAGTTTTCGCTGAGTTACAGTTCATTTTAGTGACCTGTTTCTAAAAGCAGCTCGCGGAGACGGAGAAGACAAAGAGCGCACCCAGTTTGTTTTCTTTTTTTCCCAAAACCACAAAGTTTTGTTGTAATTGTGAGTGTACACAAAAAAAGTAGACCCTTTACAGATTTGAATGGTGTATTGCTCTTATCTGTACGATCAAAAATGGCAGAGTAATTCAAGCTCATTTTGGCCTTATCAGGAAAATCTGCCTCAAAACGCGTATACGCGTTTGTCGACCCCAGAGGGTTAAAGCCACCCTAAACTGTACCATTCCTCATGCTATGTTTCACTTTACCGCAGCGCTAAACATTTTCATAGATCAGGTTATTGTATTATAATTTGCTATATTTGTTTTCATAAAATACAAGACTGCTGCTAAACAACCAGTGTGGCTAAGTGGAGATGAAGTCATGGCTTTGCAAACTAGATTATTAAATTTTCTGAAGAAACAATGAATGTTGCTTGCACATGCAGAACTTGGCACCACATTGCTGGGATAGCATGAACAATTCTGGGGATATTAATACACAAACACTTGTATGTTTTGTTTTATTGAGTAAAGTGTTTGCGTTCATGTATTTCCATTCTATACATATATCTTGTTCATTGAAGATGTTTTGTATTCCTCTGTATTTGTAGTTTTATATGCCATTTATATTTGTAGTTTTATCTCTCTACCATCGCAACGCCCCCTGGGCTGACTTTGTTTTGGCCTGAGGAACAGTGATCTCTTTGAATACTGTGTCATTTTGAAATATTCTTTGTATTAGGTTAAGACATCAGCTTTAACAAGCCCCAGTCCAGCATATTTTTGTGTTGGTATTTGCTGATTATTCCAAAACCCACAAAATCCTTTCACCAGCCTCCCCTCCTGAAGAATAATTAACCTCCATTTTGCAAACAGCATAAAGAGGGGATATACATCACCCACACCCATTCTGATGCAAGTCAGATGCCAGTGTTCTTGTTTCTGCTGTGCTGCTATGGCGACAGTGTAGTGAGGCAGTGCCTGGTAGCCATTTGAATGTGACAAGACAAAACCCATTTTGTCCTGTCATCACTCTAAATGAATGACCTATCACACAGATACACCAGGCCTTGTACAATGGAATGAGAAAAATGGTGGCATTGTCACACATCTCTGGTCTGGTGGACAGGAATTGGCTAACTAAAACAATATTGTTGCTTAGGTGGTTTCAGCATATTGCAATTTAATTCTTATGGCCTTAGTCATATGAAAACATCATTAATTTTTATCACATAGTTTATTGGGTTAAAAAAAGAGATATAGCTGCCCAGAGGAATGGTTTTTGTTGGTCGTATTTCTCAAGCAAACTATTTTGTACAGCATATACTGAGACAAAGACTTCCAACACTAACCGAATACCATTATTTCCTCTCTACCCAGGTGTCCAGTCAACCAAAAAGTCAGGGATCCCAGCTCCTCGTGAGATCCCACAAAGCAGAGAACGCGTGTCATTGCGTGACCAACAGAAAAGCACTACAGCCAAAAAGATGGTCACCAGTGCCAGCACCTCTAGTCTGTCCACACTGTCCAAGCATTCACGTGGCTCTGTCAAGACCAAAGCAGAGTCTGTTGTTTTCGACAAGAACCTGCTGGAGAGTCAGGTGAGGGAGCTTCTGGCTGAGGCCAAAACCAAAGAGTTTGAGATCAGTAAGTTACGGATGGAGCTCCAGCGGCATAAAGGGAAGGATTCATCATCAGAGGCTGGGACACCAGAGGGGAATTCAGAGATAGAAAGGACTCCAGCACAGTCAGACATCCAGGTGCTTGTAGGGGAACTGAAGGAGAAGAACGGACGTTTCCAGCGTGAGTTGGCCACCTTGCGGGAAGAGAATCAGGCTTTGAAGCAGAAGCTTATTACATTGGAGAGCACCACAACACTGCTTACCAGCCCTAGTAAGCATTCAGTTAATGGGGTTTTTCCAGAAAACACCACTTCAGATGCCGTCAGTGCAGTCAATGGAAGCCACCTTAAAACTTCTGTGTCATCTGGTAGTGAAACCAAAGGCTCTTCTTTACCCTCCTCAGAATCCTCAGAGTTTGAGAAGATTCCCTCACGCTCTGACTCAGTCAGTAATAGCATTAAGAGTGTTGTGCCCAGTGGTGCGGTGAAAGAGCTCTCAGTGGAGTCCCTGACAGACCGCATCCAGAAGATGGAAGAGAGTCAACACAGTACAGCCGAAGAACTTCAGGCCACTCTACAGGAGCTGGCTGACCAGCAACAGGTTGTCCAGGAGCTAACAGCTGAGAATGAGCGTCTGGCAGAGGAGAAGGGCCTACTACAAACTTCCCTACAGCAGCAAAGGGAGCGTGTAGAACTTTTGGCGCAACAGAACGAGTCCCTTCTCCAGAGGCTTAGAGAACAAGCTCAGTGTAATGAAGCTGAGGCTTCACGTGCCTCTCGGGTAGCAGAGCTTGAACAACGTTTGGCTGAGCAAGTGGAGAGCTCCCGGTTTGAAAGAGAGAAGCTGGTAGACATCCAGCAGCAGCTGACAGGGAGTCTTAGAGCTTTGGAAATGGAGAATCAGGAGGCACAAATCGCGGTGAAGAGCTTAAAAGAAGAGGTAGAGCTTCTTCGAGGGCATCTGGAGAGTGAGAAGGTTGCTAAAGATGAGGCGGTGAGGAAAACTGAGGAACAGCGGCTAACCATGGAGTCTCTGAGAGCGGAGAGTGCTAGTCTGAAGGTGCAAGTGGAGGTGGAGCGGCAGAAGATAGCTGAGCTGAAGGCAGTGCAGAGTGCCAGTGACAACACAGAGTTGGAAAGTCTGCTTAAAGCGGCGCATGAAGACAGAGACAAGCTGGAGCTGAGTTGCACGGAGCTACGACAAGAACTACAGCAGGTACGCAGTAAAACAGCGTGTGCTCAGGGTGCGCTGGACAAGGTTTAGAACCACACTGGTAGTTTATAATATAAAGATGCAGGTATCCCCCTCTTCCAATAATCTTGATGTGGCTTAAATGCCGGCCAATTATTTGTTCATCACTAGAGTTTAATTTGGTAATGCTTGAATGCTATTAGAATATTGTTAGAATAAGTCCACAGATGTCCAGAATGCCCATCCTACTCTTAAAGGGCCATCTTCCTGCAGAGTTTAGTAGGGGTGCTCCGACTGATTGGCTACTGATAGCTATCGACTGATAATTACTTTGGGAAGTTTGATCGGCAGTCTCTATAAAGGCCAGTCTCATAAACCTATCTCAAGCTGACGACGTAACTGCTGTGAGAGGTTTGAAATGATGGATAAAATATTGGATAAAATATAAAATATTTATAATGCTGAAGGTGAGGTACAATTCATATTTCTTTATTAAATAACTTACAAAGAAATTTGAAAACTTTCTGTGAGACGTAATTTCACAAACAGCGTGAGTGAATCACCATGTCCTCCCTCGCTTTCCCTCTCAAAATAAGCAAATGCTTCAATTCACCACATTGCGTCTGCAGTAAACAAGCTGCATGCTGCACAGCTGACACAGGAATTGTCACTTGAACAATCGAGGCAGTGGCGCATTGTCACTATAATTTGGATTTCTTTTGAAGTCTTTCCAGTGTTTTAACCATTCAGCACTCGTGTGCTCTCCTAAAGACAGTATGTTCATGCACAGTCAAAGCGCACAAACATAACATTCACTTCGCCAGCGCTGTTGTAGGCAGACTGTCCACGTGGTCACAAAAATTGGGGTGTGCGCGGGATTCCGCAGACACTTCTGACAAAAATTGCATCACGAGGACAGTGTGCGGACCATCGCAGAACACCTCACATACAGCTCACAAAATCAGGCTTTTGCTGTATGTAAGCTATTGTGCAACAATTGCCCCATTGTAAAAACAAAAATGCACTGCATGATCAAACATTTAGGTGAGATAATTATATATTTTTGAAAAATGTCTAAAAAAAAAAAAAAAGCAGTGTCCTGACTACACGCGACAGACAAGATTCCAGTGACAAGCAATTTGGGTGTCCACACCAGATGTGACGCGACACCGCAACATGATAGAATCAAATATCACAGCCAATCAAAAGCTTCTATGGGCGGGCTCTCTGGAAGCGCACTGCACTCACAACAAAATGGATATGTTTATAATCTAAAACATAATCTATTAAATCATTAAAACATTATTAAATGTACATAAGTGATTGATACCATCTTTGTTATGGAATATGCTTGTTGGTTTGCATCGAGTTCGTAGTTTTAATGCACATCTTTGCTTTAATTTATTTTCACAATCTGAGGTAAACTATCTATTGTTGTTTTCAGTATGGCTATAAGGTCATGCAAAATGATATTCAAACTCACATTAGACACATTTAACTTTGAATAAAGCACATAATCATTACCTGAGATTATCACTGTCATATAGTTTGTATGTTGTTGTTCCAGCTGCGACGTCAGGAAAATAGAAACCGTTTCTAAAATAGAAATTTCATATGTAGCCGTCGTGGCTAGTTAGGACAAAAACCCTGATTATCATGGAAAAGATACCTTTTATCTCGCGTCACATGTAGTTAGGACACAGTGTCAGAGTTTAATTTCAAGACAACTGCCTGGAAGTTTTTAGTGATCCTGAAGACCTTGGCTTTATCCAGAAACACACCCTACAACTGCATTCACTATTCCTATACATTACTCAACTAATGTAGTCTGCTGAATGAGTGAATGAAAACGAGCCAGCAAACACCAGTGAGAATTAGAGCACCAAAAGTGCCATCCGGATGGCATTTGGCAAGACCCTCACAGTGCATGGGTATTCTCTAGTGGCTAGACATTAAGTTGGTTACAACATTGGTTGTAAACTCATTATTAATTTGCATTATGGGATTCAGTGTGTTCTCGAAAATGTCCACTTTGGTTTTGGACACACTACAAATAGTGCACTATTGAGGTGTAGTGGGGAAATTTCAGACACAGCCCTTGATTAGATGGTTTAGGCATGTATAATTAGGGCTGGAACTCTGCTGGAAGGTGGAGACCCCTGGTATACACAAACTAATAGTTCCATTTCCACCTTATTATTTTAGGATAACTTCAAGAATGCTAAGTAGGTTTCATATCAATGTAAGTTTTTCTGGGTCCAACTTGGTTTCGTTAGGCAAGCTCTGCAGCAGACTTTGACTACCTAACATTCAAAGCTGCATTACGTCACAAAAGTGTGGGCTTAGAAGAAGACTGTGAGGGTTTGGGGTGCCATTTGGGACAGGGCATTTGCAAATTTAGATGCACACAATAAAAATGTATCTTAAACTAGAGATTCAAACTATTTGCGATCATTTTAAGGTACTTTATTAACCTTAGGTTCATAATGTATTGAAAATAGTCTTGCTGTTAAACATGGATGAATTCTTTGGTCCATCTGGCTTGTGTTATGACCATCATCACCTCAGAGGTTTTTAGTGCCAAATCAATCGTGACTCATTTTTGACATACTCATTTTGTTAGCTTCATGAGAGTTCTATTTTTGTGATGATAGATTTTTGGAGGTCAGTCTTAGTATATGCAGAAATCTTTATAGCCCTTAATAGTCCTTCAAGACATTGTATTATGTACCCTTTGGGTAAACAAGTTCTACCCTCTCTGAGTTCTACAAAGCTCTGTCAGCTCTCTATTTCTCTCTTAATGTCAAAAAAGGATTGCATGTAACCTATTAAAATGTCACCACATATACAGTTGCATTACATCCAACCACAGAGCATATTTTGTGTTTTCATGTTCTGCTTAGGGCACCAGAAAATTAGAGAGGAATCTACATAAATATCGAAAGGTGAACTTTTGTAGCTGCCTAGTTTGCACTTGTAAATGTTGTAGTGATGTGTTTAAAGGCATACCTCATCCTTTAAAATACAATTATACACAGAAAGGACCGTTATAAACCCACAAGAACATGAACATCACTGGCACTTCGTGGTTGTCACATGAACCCACTGCACCTCCAAACGCAAAATGAACTTTAATTTTCTCTCTGACTTAACCGCTTTGAGTGAGCCAAGCCTTTTGGCTTCAACATACACCCTCAGTCCAGATGTCATCCAGGGAGTTGCCACTGGACAGAGCTTTAAGATGCCACACTCGTCTTAGAGCACACTCAGTGAGCACGTCTCTGTTCACAAGGCTCTGAAGAAAGAGGTGTGTGTGACTCAGACGCTATTCTGTTCTGTATAGGCTGATCCAGCTGTCAAATGAATTATGACCTGGCCTATACCGCAACAAGAATGATCTAATTCTCAATTAATTAGTATGCAACTCTGGAGCAATACTGTTTCCTGTTGTCTGATTTAATACTCATTTTATAGAATTCAGATGTTAAGTTTAGTACTTCAACATCAGTAGAGATGTGCAAAACTACACATTTTTAAAAAGTCAGACTAGACTGTGACTATTCATTCTTAAAGGAGCTCTGTGGTGATGAATTTCTTTAAAAAAAGCAATGTTTTGTTTATTACAGGGGTGGATAATAATTGATGATTCTAACCAATGTTGAATTGTACAAGACCTCTTTTTGTAACATTTTTAGAGAGGTTTTTCGCACACTGACAGTCAACATAGATCTGGGCATGGTGCTTTTAGAGCATATTAACTAGAGATGCACGATATTATCAGACTGATATAGGAATCGGCCAATAATGGCTTTAAATCGGCATCGGCCCGATGTGAAAAATTATGCTGATATGTCTTGCCGATAAGAGGAATAGGTTAACTCACATGTGTTCAGGGTGTGCTAGCGATTAGATCACCTCAGCTGTGTGACTCATTTTTGAAGCAAAGTTTTGTCTAAATGGTGATTGGATTCACTGTTTCGGATCGCTGCATTTAAACTGAGAATGCGCAAACAGAATGAGGCGTTCGGTATGTGATAGAATAAACAGTAATAGTATGTGCAGCGGCAGCCTCCCCCGGGACTTATGCCTGCTCAGCAAGGAGTTTTAATTCCGTAGGGGGCGCTGTTGGCCTACTTTTAATAAAATGAAAGTAACATACACAAATAACATTTAGACTGTGTTTCTGATTAAAGCTGCAGCCCGTAACTTTTTTTGGTTAAAAATGATCCAATATTAATATTTGAGCAAGTACATAACCAGCCAGTGTTCAAAACTATCGCCTTACTTTAGCCCGTTTCACAATGTTTAGCTTATAATAATGTTTTCTAATTTGAGTGGTACGGTTAGGTTTTCGCGGGAAATTCAAGCATGGCACTGCGTCATTAGGTCACGTCTGTAAACATGCAGAAGTTGTCCCGGCTACTAGGCTATCACATGTGGATCCAGCAGGTGACGCATCGTTTTTAGCCTTTTCTCTCAGCAGCTGGAGTAATTAAACCTATCATTTTGATGGCGGATTGTGATCCAGAAAGGATTATGTGTTTATGAAACACATGTGAATGAAATTAAATTATATTCCAGTTTTAAATGTGCTTCTGATTACAGATAGCCTGGGATTACAAAAGATTTGTATTTTAAAGAAAACCAGTTCGAAGGAGCATAATTAGCTTTTTGGGTTAAAAGAATTTCTTAATATGAAATTCGAATGGCATGACAATTAGAGATTAGACTGTACAGAAATTGAAATCTACACGCTAATTCACACTATACTCATAGTCACGCAATGCTGATGTTGTTAACATTAATAATTTGAGAATAAAGTATAACAATAATAATAATTTGCATGGTTTGATGT
>JAFVLL020007455.1:65995-114998 GCA_021397915.2 Tor tambroides
TTCAATCCTTGATTCAAATTTCTCATAAGCTTAATTGATTTGGTCTAAAGAGAGAAGAATTAAAGACTATTTTTGTTTGAAGACTACATATAAAAAAGCTACCAAAATAAATGTTGGTAACTGCAGTTTGACTAAAAGTAATGACTAAAAGTAATGACTAAAAGTATAATGACTAAAAGTTGACGAAAATGCAATGACTTTTCGTCGACTAAAACTAGACTAAAACTATGAAAGACTCAAATGACTAAAATGTGACTAAGACTATTAAGCATTTTCGTCTCAAGATAAAGACTAAGACTAAATCAAAATTGCCTGCCAAAATTAACACTGTGTGTGTGTGTATGCGGTTATGTTTGAGAGAGCAGAGGCCAATTACTTGCGCAAACAGTTTTAATTTTAAGTTGGATACTTCAAGTTCCCTGTTCTTAGTTACATGTCTTCACATGTTGCATTTAAGGAACTAATCTGGACTGTTGAGCTTTTCATGTCCTCTTTTGTTGAAATACTGCTGATTTATTTTAAGACTCTAGCTGAGGCCAGAAAAATGTTGAGAGGATGTGATGAAGCTGCCTGATATTTAGCTTCAACATCCTCTCAAACCAATTTTGCCTAAACATAACCGGTTTCACAGCGATAACATGCAGCACATGCTACTGAACCTCAAACCAGAGGGATTTGGGTCTGCCTCACCCTCATTTGAAAAGAAAATGTTTATGCTAGGTTTTTTTCTTGCCCATTTTTTCTATTTGCGAAAAAACAGCATGTAGCATGAGTCATTATTTGCTTCCTCTCTCTCTTCCTTAGTAGCTCACTAACAGGAAGTTGGTTACACTGCATCATCATCCTCACATTGCAAGTAGGAGGAATTCATCTGTGATAATAAAAACATTGTGTAACTCACCCTAAATTATGCATTTAACATGCTGATAGGTTGAGGAAAATTTTTTTCCTAAATATGACTCCTCCCTGATTTTTCAAAAGACTACAATTCCTGGAGTTATCCATTAGCATTACCATTCATCTCAGTGGCAAATGCTCAGCTAAAAGTGCACAACTACTTTTGAATGCCTGTCAGTAGGGGTTTGCAATTGCTTGTCTACAATAATATTGAAATTGTTATCTTAACGATGTGAAAACTGACATTGAGTATGTGTCTGGCTTTGCAAAAACCAAACAAAAACACATCTTGAGAGTCCATGCTTTCACTGCATGGTATAGCCAGGGTTTTTCTTGCGTAGAGAATTATGAGGCGGTCACCTCCATCAAATTTTCTGCTGCCTCTGGATGTCAGGCAGGCAGTCATGTGCAAGTGTTACTGAACAGTGTCCATTAGAGCTTCTAGTCCAAAAGTGTGTATATTTGAAGAAATATTGATATCTTTACACATATTTACATTATATTTTTTTTTACACAGAATCATCCTTTCTATTCTTGTTCCACTGAATTAGACTGTGTGATCTGATGAGCATTTGCTGCTTCTAGTGCTGTCTCAGTATGGTTTCACTTCTGCGATCGCTGTTCTGTCTCAGAGGAAGCTCATTCGCTGCTCATATGTCAATCATATTACACGTTCATAACCCACCCCTCCCTCGCGTTCTGTTCCAGTCACAACAAACCTTACAAGAAAGTGTCGACACACAAAACATGAAGATAATAAACGTGCGATTTCTATAGTTTATGATTTGGGTGTGATTTTCATGAGATTTTGGTGATATTTTCATTAAAATAAAGAATGTTTACATGAGGAATGCTAAGCAGGTGTAGCGATTAGCTTAGTATTACAGGCTACAAATAACTTATTTCAACAACATTGTATGGCCAAAATCCACATTAGATCGCAACCGGACATTATTACAAACACTCAATGGTGGTTTGAAGTGAGATTTGAGTAAAAGGGTAGTATAAATCTTATAAATAGTCTTATGTAGCTTGATGCTAATGTTAGCTCTAATGCACCTGTCACCCTGCTGTGATTAAATTTCATGGTGTATCAAAAGAATTCACGTAAGGTTATAAGAAAATGTTTTGTTTTCTACAAAGACACTTTTTAGTAAGTGGATAAATGTATTTTGGATCAAAGCAGAGACTATAAGGGGTGAATAAAGATTTTCAATTTCTTGCAGTGTTTAACAACCTAATGTTATGTTTATGTTGACCTATTCAGCAAAAGGACCCCTTTTAGCTCTTATATTGTATTTAATTTAATGTTAAACTGGTTTATTTTGTAAAATTTACTTGATAATTCTCATTTTCTTCTATCATCTCATTATTAGAACACCTAAAATATGTTGCGTGTAAAAAGTGGGTACAATGTGTGCACATGATCAGGATGGTACCACCTCTGCCTCATTTTGAGCCAGGAAAAATCCTGGTAGCCTGTAATAAAGTTAGAATTAGTTGTTGTCATTTATATTTGTATCATATGATATAGTTAGGCAGGAGCCTATCACGGGAGTGAGAGGGCTGTTTTATTTTCTAAATATCAGCACAATTGCAATTTGCTATTCATTTTATAGAACAGTTCAATAAACAAGTAGTTAATATTGAGTTTAATTTTAGACACGGTATGCTTTTATTCTTTCACAAAGTTTTAAACACGGCCACAGAAATGTTTAAAACATTATAGCATTATTTATGCAATTTTAATTGCATTGTAAATGCATTATGCTACCTCTGAGCTGCATTGAACAGTGTGGATAAATACAGTGCATCTAAATGGCACTTTTGATGCAAGGGGGGCAAATATCACCCTTTAATGGAACAGTCAGCTCTGTCATTGCCCTGAAGTAACAACTACACAGAGTAAAGAATATAAAAATCTTCAGCTGTTCATGACAGGCCTAAACCAGCCAAATTGCCAGCACAAAAACACACTCAGCAAAATATTGCCTAATTATTGCTAACAAAATCCTAGAAAATACTGAGATATTATATCAGCAGGAGCTAAAAAAGTAATGTCAGTAAAAGACCTCTATTTTTAGCCTTGAATCATTTTATCCATAGCAAGGTGACATTTCATTCGTGATTGGCTGTAAATAGAGAAGAGATGTTTCGTAAGGTCATCTGATTATTGAGACTTCAGTATTGCTGTAGTCAGTTTCAGTGCTTAGTCATTTAGAGATTTCATTTGTCTTGGTTAGAAGAGCAGCTTGTCTCTAAGATGGACAGAGGCAGGTATTAAATGGAAAGCCCAGGTATTTGTCTCTGTCTACATCAGGCACAGATTATGAGAAAAGTGTTGGTATTTGCTGATGTCTTTCTCTAAGAATACGCCACAGCATGAGCATACATTGTTTCATTCCTTGTCAAAATATGCAAGTAAATAGAAGAAAATCGATATGCAATTAAAAGAAAAGCTCAGGCTTTAGAGTGTGGTAAAATGCTCATGCTTTTAGGCCATTAGTTTAGAAAATTCCCAGAATAGTTTTCTAGACTAGGATGCCTTGCTGACCGATATCCCATATCCCATTATAGCTGTGCTGCAAACCATAGAGGCCACAGTTTTCTTTTTTTCTTTTGTATTGTTTTATTGCTCAATAGTACTGGGTATTGACACAGATTTCATGAATTGATTTGATTACCAAAAGCATATTTTTGAATGTGCAATATATAGGGGTGTAAATCGGATGGTTTGTCACGATACGATACGATATCGATTCTCATACCCAGCGATACAATATTTGCCGATACCTCAAAAAATTCTACGATACGATTACGATTCGATTTGATACAGGAGTATATCAATCGATATACTGATATTATAATATTATATACCTATTTTAAACAACCATTTACATTTTTATTAACTCACAAATGCAACCAAAATATAGAACATGAACATTTATCTGACATTTTCACATCCTATACCTCAATTGGGACATTCACAACAAAAAAATAGGCCTGCACTTTTTTTTTTAAATAATAAAGAAAATAAACAATTGGAAAAACAATTCTGGCTGCTAATATGGGCTCAGTGCTAAAAACTTTTCTACAGATAACCAAATTACAAGCAATAGCAGAAAATAAATACAGAAAATAAATACAAGTTCAATAAACAGTGTTTATTCAGGTTTTTCTAGTTTAGCCTAAAATACATTTTCAGGTACGCTACAGAAATGTAATAATCAAATGTAAAATAACTGCATAGTCTTCACTGTATGAATTAAATATAGATTAATCATTTTTGATGTTACAAAGGTTATTTAGTCAGGAGCAGTGAGCACTTGTATTTTTCTTTGACAGCATTAGATTTATTATTAGTTTGCTTTCACTTTAAGAACGAAAGCACGGATTTAATATACAGATACACATACCTTTTCTTTCCCAACTGTTTACGTTAAGACATATGCCTAACCAACTGTGTTTACTTGGACATTCGCCAAAATGCATATTTTGATGTAATTTTGTCTGTATTTATTCATCCATGCACAAAAAAGCGTAAGAGAACTCAATTTAGTATTCGCGCGGTGTAGAGACAGCTGTCTGTGTCTGTGCGCTTCAGATGTGTGCGAAGAAAACTTTTCACACAGCGCTCGACTGTTCCGCCAACAATGCCGAGCGTCTTTTATGCTCGCCATGTGCCTTCGAGCAGTCCTTATATCGAGTCCTGATACGTGAGTTTGAACGAGAACGCACGCGTTGGTGGTAATGAATAGATGGATATTATGTGAAAATGTGGACAGTGCCAAAATAAAGGTGACTATTTATACTACAGATATCGATATTTTACGCGTGGCATCGATGCATCGTATCGGTGTATCGATCCATATTGATGAATCGTTACGCCCCTGGCAATATATGACATTCAATTTTCATAGCGAATCATCTGTATAGTACTTTGATCCTTATTTAAACATTAAAATTATATAGTGGCAGAGGTTGTTAAATGTATGACATACCTGCTTGATTCATTTTTTAAATGATGTTTTATTAACAAAGTTCGGGAGGAGCACGTTCAGATAATTAACCTGATTAACACGAGAGGAGCACAATCAGTAATCAGCCTAATTAACAGGTGTATATAAACACAGCAGACTTACCTCTGTTCCTCAACAGTTTTCCAGCATCCCTCCACCACCCCATCTCCTCACTTACACCTATTCCTATCCTAACCTGTGGGGGGTACTCCGGATTCGGGACAAAATTCCGAGTTCGGAGCACTCCCCTTGGACAGCACGCCAAATACGCATAACCTTTACTCTGTTTATTAGCCTATATGTAAGTGTGAACTCGTGAAAGGCTGCTCTTAGAAGTTTAGGTTTTGCCTCGTTGCTTTTGGGACGGTGGATTTCAATTTGGGTCGCTTTATATGGGACAGCATCATGAGCGACTGACCTGTTTTTCATAGGCAAACTGAAGGTTATCTTCAGATAACTGTACATGTTCTGTGACAGTGTCACGGTCTGCTTGAAAGCTATTAGAGCGAAGCGTGCTAACCTGTCCTGTCCTGCAAACTACTGATGGAGTTTTTGTATGCTATTAACATCAAGCATAAACTTTAAATTCCCTTCAGTCCCTAAGGCTGAAATTTTGGCTGCACTACAAAGAGATGCAAATATGCAAGACGTAACTAATCCAACAATAACATTTTAACCTGAAGAAATGGCAGGGAGACTTGAAATGATGCTCTATTTTAAGGTGGCTGATTATGTAGGTTTTTTTTTGCAACCTATTGCAGTGTATATTATCATGGGTTTAAAACTCAAAATTCTACATATTTTTTTAAAATAATGGCTTTACGTTACATGTCAATCTAAAGGTTCATATCATAGTATCCTTGTGTGCTTTCTGTTGGTTGTTTGATCTTCAGAGGGGACTGTTGGGTACTTCCGTCACATGACTGTTCCTTCAAACAGTCTGCATGCTGTGCTGTAATCAGATAAGCATTCACAGGCTTCCTCTAATTACACCCACCCACCATATATTTGCTGCCTTCTCACCAACAGCGGTCAGTGTTCATGTCAGTGTGTAGTTTACATGCTGTTGAATTGGAGTGTTTGGCTTTTAGGATCTTTTTTTTTCCTGCTGCTTTTGGGGTCAGTCCATCTCAAGTAGTCCAATGGACTTACAAGAGTCCAGTGGACTGACACTAGGGCTGAAACGATTAGCTGACCTTCTATTCAACCAAAAATTTTTTGGTGAAAATCTATTTAGATTTGATAAAGTCTTGTAGTGTATTCCAGCCTTAAGATGTGAGGAGTCAAAGATCAGATATCCATTTTATTAGTCATAGGTCATTATAGTAACACTCAGTACACCCTACAGTGAGACGAATAATTCAAGCTATACTTGAATATTAGGCCATTTATTACTGATTGTGAATGGGAAGACAAGAACTGAGAGAGTGAAAGGTGGAGCAACTGATGTCTTTTTTACTGGTAAGGTTCTGCTGTTCATATATATTTATCATTACATATCTCTTAGGACGTTGTTATTGGTTGTGTACATTTGCACTTCACCATCATTCAAATCAGTGAGAGCAACCCACAAGGGTATATGCTCAGCTTTCTACAAAATACATTAGCTCCCTCACCCTCTTCCCTTCTCTGTTTTGAAGAGCACTCATGTCTCTTTCAGTCAATGGCCACCTGTCCACTCCTCTCACATTACCTTTGCTTTGTTCACTAATATTTCCTGCATTCACTTTGAGTCACTGTGCATTAGTAGTTTTAGAGATCTTCTAGGGTGAGACCTACACTCTGCATTGAGGATGTTGGGTCTCTGATAGGGGCATTTGATTACTAGATTACTTAATAATAGGACATGTTTAGTCACAGAAACCTTCTTCAGATTTATCTTTAGGCTGTGTCTCTTTCACATTCTCTCTCTCTCTCTTCCTTATCTCTCTCCCTCTAAATTGCCCCACTTTCACTTGCATTAAGATGATATCTGTTGAACGATCCTGCATCTTCCTGGAAGAGTATTCCTTGCAGATTTCTTTGATGCTCTTTTTTCACTTTTTCTGGATTGAAAACTTGCAGAATTCTGAATGATTTAATGAGCACTAAATTGAATCCTGGAAATAAATGAACCATGATCTGATCTAAGAGGTACTGTGAAATTTAAAACCAACTTGAAATTACTCTCTAATTTGTCCTCTATGAGCAAGTAGTCCCAGATACACAGATTTTTACAGACATGATAATTTAACAATCAAAATAAATTATTTTTAAATAAATTATTTGAATAGTTTTATAATAACTTTCATTAATTTCAAATCCAAATCAATGTGTACCATAAGTTATAAGCTAAAAACCTTTGGTAACGCTTTATTTTAAGGTGTGCTTGACATGTTACATGTACTTACTATTATAATAACAATAAATTATGCATAATTACATGCAAGTAACCCTGAACCAAACCCTAATCCTAACCCTAACCGTATAGTTAGTACATGTAGTTAATTAATATTACTCAGTACTTAAATGTATAATTACACTGTAAGAATAATCCTTAAAATAAACACCTTAAAATAAAATGTGACCAAACTTTTTTTTTTTTTTTTTCTTCAGGTTTTGTCTGGTTGGGGTGGGGTACAATCTTATTAAAAGATTACTGCTTTATTACCAAGCAATCCAAAATATTTATTAAACAAACATGCAAGAATACATAGAATTTGTGTGTTCTAACGAACGATGGGTGTTTTGATTCTGATGAATTTAGATTGTTTTAAGTGTTTGTATTCAGCAATCCCATTAGGATTAAACTATTTCCTGTGCTATAATCTGAACTCAACCATCTAACTCTGAACCTCTGCTTCCTCTTGTTGCTTTGTCCACAGAACAAGTAGTGAGAATTGTGAACTGAGAAGACAATGTTGAAAGGGGGCACCGCCAAGGCGGCACTGCCCAGGATGGGAGCCCCAGAGCGTGCAAAGCTGTCTACCAACAACTCCCAAAGCTCATACTCCAGCAACATCGGGATGAAAACCTCTAGATCGTCCAGCACCATTGCCTCTGATCTGCGACTCAGCAAGGTGAGCTAATATGCCAGTGTAATGGATGAGTGGTGGGAGCACAGCACACATTCTTGTGTTGAAAAACATCAGAATGCAAAACAAAAGTGGTGGAAAACACTAAATAAAATGCAAGCTTAGGCCTGTCGCGATAATTAATAACCGTCTAATCGCAATTATTTGATCTAATTGATTATTGTGCTTTTTATACGGCACAAGGGGGAGTCATACACCAAAAGAAACGGAAGAGCACCAGTTTAGTTCTCATGTGAGGGACAGAATTATATTTATATTGTTAATGTTAAGTTTACAGAAACTCTTCCTTCTGCTGCAGCTGTCAGTCATTCTCCGCTCAGCATTCAAACAGCAAGTCACGTTCAGTTATGACAGTCAGCACGGTGAAACTCTCTCTCCAAGATGATATATTCCCATTACAGTACTTGATGTGTAGATAAAGGTCTGGGGATTCACATAAAATGACTATATCTTGCTAGAGTTCATTGGTCTCTCATTTCTCTTCTCTTTGTTTGTACCGTGTGGAGTTCAGCGCTGTGACTTATGTTGCTTCAAGTGCACCAATCTGCACCCTGCATACGCATAAGAGCTTTGTGCCGCTCTTTTTGAAGCGTTTCACATGATCAAAGTTTTACACACAGAAAGACTATTAGAAGCCTTTCCTTTTCTCATGATTTCTATCTTATTTTCATGAATGTATTTTGTAAGAATACAAATAGTTAACAGAATAAACTTGTTTAAATTGCATAATGTGCACCAAAGATTTTTTTTTCAAGATATAGTTTTTGCTGCTAAATTATACAGTCAGCTAGTTTAATTTCATAGCTGATATATTTTTATTCAAATGTAGTTTTTCTCTGTAGTGAGGAAGTGAGTATTTAGTGGATTGTGTTTAACAAAGGGTTTTAAAAAGAGTGACTAATAGTTCCACAAACACAGTATTGATATTGTGTAGCGGTGTAGAAAACAAAAATAGCGCTGGTGTTGGATCGGTATTGGCCGATTCTTAGAATTTGGAATACTCTGTAATCTTACACTGCAACATAGTAACTAAAGAAAGATTAAAAGATGATAAAATAATTATTTACTGAACCCTTAAATTAATCACAATTATATGATGAAAGCCATAAAAAACAGACAATTAATCGTCATAATCGTCAAAGCCCTAAAACAGACAATTAATCGCAATAACCGTGACTATTTTTAGACAATTAATCGTCAGCCAAATTTCATAATCGTGACAGCCCTATGCAAGCTGTGATGCCCAAAGATGTACACATGTACAGTACATAGGACCAATTAAAATTACAATATATTTCTCATTATTCTAATATGTGAAATATGTCAGTATTTCACATATTTATCAGTATTTGGCAGAGCTGCAAACTTGTCACCTTTTGGCTAAATTCACTGTTTTGAGTCCAGAATAATGTCATTAATGTTATTTATTCTGATCCGGAATGATGCCTGAACTGAATGATGCTAAAAGATCATTTCATCAACTTTTCACAAGCATAGATGGTCTCTGAGATAACAGACATGGATTAAAAGTCACAAAACTATTTTTGTAATTTCATTTCACAAAGAATTAAGCATTATATTTAATCAGAACGTAGATTCTCGGATGGTTCACTGACAGTGCTAATGTTTTTGTGCATAGATAAAAAGAGCGAGCAGTGATGATGCTCTGGCTAAACCTGTTCTGGGTTCAGTGGCTGCAGTGTCCCGCATTAAGAAGACCGTCACCACGGGAGCCATCTCTGAGCTTTCAGACAACAGACCACGCAGTGCTTCAAGTAGGACTTTATATCTTACACACAATCTCATAAAACTAATGCAGTCATAAAACTACTCAGCAATGACTTTGTCCACTTTTAAATTATTTAATAATAATGCTTATTTAACCTCTTAATTAATCTCTTAACTGGTAAGTATTGTTTGGATGGAATACTTTATATTTCAAATGTCCATTTTTCACTATAATGATATTTACACACAGTAGATGCACTCTGCCAGTACAAGAAATATAATGAAAAAATTGTTTAAAACAACAACAAAACAAATCTAATTTGAGTTGTGTGAGTAGCTCTGGGGTTTGAGGTGATCAGACCATAACATAATAAAGACAATAATACTGTATTGCTGAAGACTTGACAGACATGATACATGATAGACATCAATGTGACAACATTAGTATTTTCATTAAAGGGATAGTTCACCCAAAAATGGAAGTTCTGTCATCATTTACTCAAACCTCATGTTCCAAATCTGTATTTGGTACAGACTAAAATATATTTAAAAAAATGTTTGTTTGTAACCAAACTGTAACTTCTTTTATGATCCAAAGAAGAAAGAAAGTCATACAGGTTTAAAACAACATGAGGATGAGTAAATAATGTTAGAATTTTCATTTTTTAATAGGAAATATTAACTATTAAGGGAACTGTCCCTTTAATGTCTTTGAATAAAATCACTGCACAGCTTTTGTGAGTGCAGCTGATCACCTCTAGAGGGCACCAGGACACTGTTCTCTGATAACGAAGATCCCTTTGAATCATTTCCTGTTCTGTGATGCATTAGTTCTGAGTCCTGAGTTTTTAATGCATCATTTGGCTTATGGACAGGCTCTATTGTATGTGGGTGATGGCAGTTCAATCTTTAACTATGTATTCGTGTAAAAGATTAATCAACTGTACTAGAAGAATAAGATTATTTGAGTTCTCAGCAGAAATAAACCGAATCCAAAGCTAATATAATATGGAAAACATGATTTATCCTCCAGTATTAGATGATGGAAACAGAACCATAAAAAGGGTTTAATTTGCTTCTAATTGGATTGTATGATGAGGCATTGTGTCTTTGTAGAGTGCATATGTGTGCATGTGTTCTCTGTGAACATTGTTAGGGTCGATGGCATATTTAACTTGTTGGACTGGATTGCTGGAATCTGATATTAATAATTCCTCTTTCATCGACATTCCCACACATGGAAAAAAGATGCAAACTAGACATTGTGTTGATCAGGAATGCTGCCTGGCTGCATCACTTCTGCGGGATTGGCTCTATGGTACAATACCAGTGTCAGGGTGTAGTAGAATTCTTTGTACTTCATGTGATGCTCGGCTGGCTGTTTTATCTGTAGGCAAAGGAGGTGCTAATGTGCTCAATTAGTGAGGTGAATGAGGACATGAAAAATAGAAAAGATAGAATATAATTTTTTATCATGGTGACATACTAGACAAAATGACACTAGGAAAAATGGGACATTTTTCAAATTTTGTAAAGAGATAGTTCACTTAAATCCTAAAATTGTGCCATTATTCACATCACCCTCGTATCATTTACGTAGAATAAAAAAGAATCTTTTGTGGCTCATCATTTTTAAACTATTCCCATATTCTTTACCTGTAATACACTATGGTTTAAAAGTTTGAGGGTGGTAAGATTTTTTTTGGTTTTTGAAGGAAGTCTCTTTTGTTCACCAAAGCTGCATTTATTTTAGCAAAATACAGTAAAAACAGTAATATTGTGAAATATTATTACAATTTAAAGCTGCCCTTAAGAACCTAAACCGGACACCTTATATGAAACTGAGATTTTGCATTTAAACAAATGCCACAAGAAAATAGCTGTTGACCAATGCTTATTTGCTTAATTTAAAGTTGACATATATATATATATATATATAAGTTTATAAACAAAAGGTTTATTCATTTTGTTGGTATTATTTTGGATATTTCTGAACATTTAATAGTTAAGTGCAGTAAAATAAATAGTAAGTAAAGATCATGAGAATGAAACGTAACTGTAAACTTTCAAACATGCATTTAGCATGTACTAAATAAATTACACTCTGAAATATCAGCCCGATCTCACGAGAAAAGGTAACCACTTTTTGAGTTGACAATTTTATATGAACGTGTATGGAAAAGTATAATTTTAAGTTCCATCCCAGCACATAACACTTAGTGGGAAGTTAGATTATACGAAAAAGTTTAAATAAGATTCACATGAATTAGCCACAAATTCGTCAAAATGTAAAATAGTATGAACTGCCATTCAAGAGTGTTTTCCAAATATAGTTTGAGGCAGGCAGTAAAAATCCTTATCAGCCACTGCTAAAGAATATGACAACTCACATCACCTTAGCCAGCCATAGCAGAACCTCATCAATATTTAAATGAAACTTTCCTTTGCTGTTAGGTCTCCAAAGTGAAATGAAGTGAGAGGCACATGGTCTCTCTTCTATAAATAATATCTATACAAGTGTTAGTGGACAACATTTTGCTTAAGGTCAAATGTTGTTCTGTCTCATTGTCTTTTAATTAACACTCCTATTTATTCGGTTTCCAATACACAACACTTCACAAAGATCTGTGGTGTTGTATCAGTTACCATATAGAGACTGGGCGCTTATGTGGACAGTTAGGCTGGATGTAATAGCGCTTATGTCATTGTGAGACGTATCAAGTGTATGACTCAGTGTTGTGGATTTATGTGTGAATAGTGCATTGTCACCCTGTTCCACACTGTCAGCTTACAGGAGCTCAGACCCACAGTCTGGCCCAGCTGACGTTGATGGTTAATTAGGCACAGCTGCCATGTTAATCTCTCTCAAATGTGGGCAGAGTGTTGCCGCTTTGCAAAATAAATTCTGTAAAAATACTACTGTTCAAAAGATTTTTCTTTTTTGTTCGAAAGACATTGATGATTTATTTAACAAGGATGCGTTATCAGTTTCTTTCTAGAAATTTAGGTAGCAAATTGTCATTTAAAATTTACAGCATGAACACTTGACTGATAGCAGAGATGCTTGCAATGCCTGTAAAATCATTTACACTCCTAGCATCTCGATGTTAAGTTAATATTTTTTGACATTTTTGTCATCTTTATTTTGTGTTGTCTATTTAGCCCAGAGGTAAGCAGAGCTTTTGCCTTCAAGGTGTTCCCTGATTGCTTCCATATTGCAAACCATACGGACTGCATTTAAATATTAATGCTGGCTTGACATTCAAAAAACATGACAGGGTGAAGAAATGATTCTCCTGTGCTGATTTAACTGAAACTGTATTTTTTTTGGACATGTTCTGACAGTTGTTTTCACAGATTGACTAAATAAAGCTACCCGTCACAGGAATGACTTGACCTTGATGTACATTGTGCCATGATATACAATATTATTAGAAGAGTATTTTAATGCTGCTAAAACAGCTTTACCACTTATCAGTTTGAAACACTACTGACTATTGTTGTTGCTGAAATCTTACAGTACATTGGTAGGGCCATTAACTCAGCAGGGATTTGAGACACGCATACTAACTCCCACTGATTTAGATATATTTTTTCAGCTATTAGTTGGTCTACATGGTGGCAACACTGACCGTTGTTTCGCAAGATGTTCTCAGCTTTAGTTTAAACATGTCCAAGGCATTTTTAGCACTTATAACTTCTGGGGAGAAATACCGCAGACACTGTGAAAAAAAGTGACGTATTGTCAAGTATGGTGACCCATACTCAAAATTGGTGCTCTGCATTTAACCCATCCAAGTGCACACACACAGCAGTGTATCAAATGGAGTATAACTTTGAAAGGCTATGTGTTTAGCGGTACGCATACACTGAACATTTGCATTAAAACTGCAGAATACTGTATACATACAAGGATACCAGAATGGGACATGACATAACTATCTGCGATGTACTGTTTACAACTTCCTAGAATAATAGTCCTACCTATAAAATAATGCTCAAATCATTTGCATTTTTGCACTAAACATTAATATATTTGATTTAAAAAATATTATATGCACATAGGGTTGGGTACTGAAACCCGGTACCAATATGGCACCGGTACCTATGTAACCGGTATGTACTAGAACCGAATCAGAACGCAGATTTCGGTGCCATGCCTGAGCGATCAATTAAAATATTTGTCCTTTTATTCTCCGAAACGAACGTAAGAAGCATCATCACCGGCACTGTTTTAAAAGTATCGATTTGGCACCGGTATCGAAAAAAACCCAAACGATACCCAACCCTATATGCACATTTCTGTTTGTAAACCCCTTCGAATGCCTTGCCTCATTGCATTCCATTGTAAGTGCATTACAGTGAAATGTTATTTGTTTTTACAAAATGAGGGACAAATCAAAAATGTATTTTTAGAGTTAATAGAAAATGTGGCGCTCAGCTTGTATTAAACCGGGAGCATTCCTTTCATGTCTAACAGTACTAAGTCTCTGCTCATGTACGGTCAGTGAGGTGAGGCTGTGAGAGGTCTGGGTGGGCACAGATCAGCTCAGCTGTAGTTCACAGAGGCTTTGTTCTGCCTCTGTTTGTGAATGTAAGTTAGCTACAGGAGTGCAGATTAGAACTGGGCCTATTTACCAAGGGTGGAGAGGCTTTATATAACCTTAGCAAATTCGAAAGAACGACAAAAAGAACAATAAGAAATAATATTATAATAATTCATACTCCCTTTTACAACTTTAATAATTCACACTTCCTTAAGAAATCTACATAATACACACCAAGACTTCTGTACTTGAGTAAAGGAGAGGCACGCCAATAAATAGAAAAATGAAAAGATAGGAATAGTTTACATTACACGGTTCTCTGGAATGCTCGATTATTAATGGTCAATTGAAGAATTTTGTGGTCAGTTATTTTTGCTTAAAACCTGCTAAGCAGTATAACTCACTGAATTTCTAAACTTTGCTGGTTTAATGCATCTCATATCACACTGCAGTCTCTTGTTTCTCACACAATAAAATAACTCAAATCAATATTTCATGCCCGTTTATTTATTGATTTGGTAAGTAGCTGTATAAGAAACAGGATAAACAGTCAGCCACATCTTAAAATATGAGATTTAAAATCTAATTTAAAAACTAAAAATAAACATTTTTTTTTTAGTATTTTGAAGAATTGTACTAAATAATTTTTATGATTTAAAACAATTTTTTAATATTTAATATTCTGCACATGTAATATTTCTAAGCCAGTAATTAAATAATAAATGACATTTATCATGTGACTTTCTGTGCAGACACCAGATTTTTTTAATTCAAAGAGCCTATTGAACAACATCATGTCAAATCATGCTGGAGAACATGATCTTCAGGTTTCTGGAGTTCATTCAGCTCAAGTGCTACTGTCATTAAAGCAAAAAAAGAGACAAACCAAAAAACCTTTCATGTATGTTAATTTTTAATTCAACTTTTAAAACAATTGTTTATGCCGATAATATAATTTGTAATGAAATAAATGTATCAAATTAGAGACCTAGATACCAGTGCTGTCAGACTTTTGGACCCCACTGTACATGCGATAAAATATAATAGTAAAACTTATTATTAACTGACAAAAAAAAAAAAAAGAGAGGAATTGGGATGAAATGAGCAACAGAGATATGCATTCTGTCTGTGTTTTTAAGCCAAGGACAGATTCAGGCAAAGATGACATGTTTTTTTCCTAACATGAATATTTAACTCATATGCATTTTACATGAATAGAGAATGATGGGGGGGGGATAATGCAGCAATCTATGACAAAAACATGGTGTGGTTCTGCACGTGTGTCCCAGTATATCTTCCAGTGTCCTCTGCTACAGAGCAGATCAGTGAGGTCAGAAAAAGTCCACATGTGGAAGGAGATGAATAGAACAGTTTCCTTTGTTTCTTTCAGTCTGTTCCTCTCCATCAGTCCTATACTCTTCATTTCTGGAAATAAAGGTAAAGCAAAGGAGAGACAGTGCAAGATAAAAGAGGGAGTTGCTTGCTCTAATTTTCATGCTTCAGCTGGAGGAGGAGCAGATATGTGATGGAGGGAGGCCACACCCCCAAAACAGAGACACGACTAATAACACACTGAATACACTCCTGCTGCAGCTGAGGGAGAGAGAGAGACAGATCAAGTGAACGAGAAGACGATTGAGAGAGCTGCACTTGGACAGACTGACAGTCAGCAGGAATGTTGTCTGGCTGCTGATTCATAGCCGGTAGGACAAGGGGAGAGGACAAACACCTCTGTCTCATTGTCTTTGTCTCGTACGCACGGGTGGCAAAGCAAGCGTGCTCTGTCAGGTGTGTCGGAGCTCTCTGCTCTGATGGATTAGTGTCTTCTGTGGAGCAGTGGAGCAGCCATGGGGAACCAGGAAACCCGGGTGGAAGATCCGGACACAGGTCTGACTAACATATCAATGTGCTGTGGATGTCTTGTATTATTATTCATCCTAGATGGGGTTGTATGTTTTTTCGTGTGGGCTCACTAGTCACAGCGATCGACTCTCTGTGTGTTTAACCATGTAATATAATTACTGTCTGTCTTTTTTTATTTCCTACATTTTCTCTTTTTACTCAATATATTTTGTTTGTTCTGTGTGTTCTGCATCTTTTCGTTCCTCTCCTCTGTCTTTGGCTCTGTTTTGCTGTTTCACTCACAGTTGTGGCCAGTATCAGCGTGCAGCTGTAGGGGGTAAATGTAGGTTGGATGATAAATGGAGCTTTTATCCACACTTGTCCGGATCCCATTGCTCTTCATCACTGCTGTTTGTACATGCTGTCAAGACACAAGTCTCAGAAACAGCAAGCATCATTTTACTGTTGTTTATACTTAGGTTTAGACATTTAATCAAAACACTAACACTAAGTAAATGTAGACTTTCCCACCACACGTTTTTGCTACGAACATGAATGTTACCGCAAATCATGTGGCAATTTTCATACTGCGGGCAATAAAATAACCAAGAATCTCAGAGTTTACTTTAAAGAAGGCACACAAGCCAGATTTAACCCAATGGTTTCAATTCCTCTTCTTCAACTACCTGTCACTCACATGAAACTATCATCCATTTATCATCCATTGTCCACTTTCTACAATCCTGTCAATTCTGGATCAAAGTTAAAATAAAGTGTCACCCTACCTTTTTTTTTCTTTTCGATAAGTTGTTTCAGTCACACTTTATTTAAGGTCCAATTATTGCTATTAACAAACCATTAACTATGACTTTTGCCTCAAACTACTAATTTGCTGTTTATTAATAGTAAGGTGGTTGTTAAGTTTAGGTATTGGGTAGGATTAGGGATGTAGAATATGGCCATGCAGAATATGTGCTTTATAAGTACTAATAAACAGCTAATATGTTATTAATAGGCATGCTAATAAACAACTAATTAATAGTGAGTAATTAATAGTGAGAAATGGTCCCTTAACTAAAGTATTACCATTGTTTTACTTAAATATATGGCACAATAGGAAAGAAATCAGCGATTTTTTTTTCAGATGAGACATTTTGGTTGCTATGATACAGAATATCTGCAGAAGTAATGTGGCAGACGCAAATTAAATGTTGCAAGCATTATTTTTCATAGTAATATTCAGGAATTCCGTCTGGTATAGACATGAATACTCAGAGACTTTGTTGTTCATGGTTGTTCAGTTGTAGTACAAGCAGAATGTGTGACAGCTGGTCGGAGTGGTATTAGTCCTGCCTAGGGTTGGGTATCGTTTGGGTTTTTTTCGATACCGGTGCCAAATCGATACTTTTAAAACGGTGCCGGTGCCTAAACGGTGCCTGAACCGATACTTGTTATATATACATATACACATACTGTATATGGAACTCATGAAGCTCCAGGAAATCCCCAATATGGACAAAGGCATTGCTATCGCTGTAACTGAGTAAACAGAAGATATAAACGTTTTGAATGATAAAACAAATACATTAAACACTGGACTATGACAGTATGTAGTTTGTCTGTGTTATTCAAGCCATCTCTGGTATTTTCATAATAAAGTATATTTATAATCCATTGCTAATCAATGCATTAGTAGCCTATGGAACATATTTTCTGCCTCATTCTGTGACAAGAAGCTACATCAGATCATAAAAGGAAGCATTTAACTGGTGTTGTGGACTAAAAAGGTTATAATGTTCTCTTTTGTTGGACAACAGGTTTAAAAACGTGAATACAAGAGAATTTTAGCTTTAGGCATTTTAATTAAAGCTAGGGCTGGGCGGAGTTTGTACGATATATCGATATATTCTTTATAAGCGATACGGTATGAAGCAATACCGTTAATATTGATATACAGTAGTTTGATACGAGCGCATCTGAAAAAATATCTAGGGAGGACACAGACTGAACTGCTGCGGAGAAAGTACATAATACAATTTGTTCTAAACATGTGACAAGCTTTATATGAAGGGCTTTAAAAAAACTCGTAAGATATAGTAGCCTATAGTTTATAGTTTCAGTTTAAAGCGGCTCGCGCTCTCCCTGTCAGATGCTCTGACAGAAAGGCTGCGTGTGCCGCTGACAGAGATGCTTCTCGCGCTGTTTAATGTGTTTGCTGTTTTCCGTAATGCATAACTTACATTTCACAGGTATATTCTCCATCTGTAAATGTTAGAAAGCCATGGAAATATTTCCATTTTGCTGTCAGAAGTGCGTGAGCTTTTGCTTTGCGATTCTCCGCTAAACTTCACAGACTTCATTTAAAACGAGCGCCGCCGCGCATGCGCGCCAAACAGACGGAGCGCAATGAAGGAGCGCAATAACTCTGACTAAAATATACATTTTGCTGAAATATTTGTAGTTGGACAATAAATGTGACATATGTAGAATTTTAAACCTACAAGTAAGTGTATTTGTATGATAGCACTAACTGTAAAGTGTAATGGGGTAATCAAAATAGCCTTTTTACTCAATTAGTCTGTGCTTTTTTTATTATTTTCATTTTTAGTTTAGTAAATTTAACCTCTGCTTTAAAAACATTATTTTTGTTTTTAGATTGCAGTGTTACAATGTTAGAATGTAATGTGATTTTTACCCTTTTTGCGGCTACCTGCTGCTTCAGAGAAAGTGTAATTTCTGCATTCATGCGCTCCTTGGATGCTCTCATTTTCAGAGTAGTGCTTTTAAGTGGAAATGTGAAAACGGCACACTTGCGTTACTACAAAGATTTGTTGGACTTGTATTATTAGAGCTTTTCGACTTGAGTTCACGTGCATTTTCTCAGTCGGGAAATTATTTTTCACGTGCGGTGCCGGTGATGATGCTTCTTACGTTCGTTTCGGAGAAACAAAGGACAAATATTTTAATTGATCGCTCAGGCATGGCACCGAAATGAGGCACCGAAATCTGCATTCTGATTCGGTTCTAGTACATACCAGTTACATAGGTACTGGTGCCATATTGGTACCGGGTTTCGGTACCCAACCCTAGTCCTGCCCCTTCTCCACGGTGATTGGACGGGTGACTAAAATGTGACAGTGATGAGCGCTGCGTTTTACCCAAAGTTGAACATTCTTCAAGTCTTGGCGCCAAGAAAAAAAACGCCAGAGCATCCAGCGCTCAGCATGAAAAAGAGCTCAGTGCTCGTCACGCTACTGGTATTTAAAAAAACAGCACTCCCACTGAAAACGATTGAAGTAATATGCTAGCCTAGGGGGAAAAATCCCTTTGGTGGACACATGGCCTAAGAATAGGCTCTTTGGGCTTAGAAACACCTTAGCAACTGCATAGCTACACCTTGAAAACCACCCTAGAGCTGTGGTGGGACTTGCAAGAACCACTCAATTTTTTTTTTTCTGAATATTTAAAAATCTAGTTATGTGGATATCAGTATGTGTGCTAGAAATGTGCTGAGTAACACTGAATAAAAAGAGTCTCAGTGTGGTAGAAAAAGAGATTATCTCTGTGTGTGTGTTACATGTCCACAATCCACCCCAAGGGATTGCATTTCCATTTCAAAGTTTGCTGCATTTCGGTCAGCTTTAACTGCAGAGATGGAAAGCAACAGTCTGCTTTATCTCTCTGTCCTCCTGGACATCTTCAGTCTCTCTGGTATCTCTTTCTTCATATAACTTCATATTGCACTGTGTCTGTTCTTGACTTATTTACAGTAGCTAATGAAAGTTGACATTCAATTCAGTTGCAGTGTTACTGTAATCGTCTTCTGTCCTGGTGATTGAATTGTGCTTGAAACATGTGTGATGTTTTCTGAAAACTGAGTTCCCTGAGGTTTGTCTTCTTTGTTAGGCCACAAGATTTCTTTGTAAGACTTACTGGAATTTGAAGTCTTGATGTGTGTGTGTGTGGCTGGTAAATGAGGATGTGTGTTGTCTGGCACAGAGATCGTGGCTGATTGCCAGTTTACCACTGCAGGAGCCTTATATACGATGGAAAACGCTGCCAAACGCTGTGTGTTTGTGTGTTTATGTATGGGCGTTTGAGATGAAACAGTAGGTTCTTATGCTGAACGCACAAACACTCCTCAGCTGAGGTTAGGCTTTATCTACCTCTACAGCTTCACACCCTTTGGCAAAAGTAAAGATTGTTTTAACAACTATCAGTTGCAGTGCGATGAATGTTCATCAAGAGTTTCATTCTGATGACATTTCCTTCCACTCTCCAGATCTCTGATTTATCAAATATCATTTTTAGTCTGATGTAGAAGGCTTGGATTGACAATTGAGTCTGGCTTTGAAAGAGTCAACATTGAATAAATCTACCAGTGCAGAAGAATAATGTGATTTGAACATCATTTTCAAACAGCTGGACTCCATGAGTCTGCACTGCAGATCTGTTGTCACTAACTTCATGTCAGGCAGCTCAGTCAGTCATAAGACTGAGTTTCCACAAGGACAAGAGTGCAAACGCTCTCCCCTCCACCACAGGCGGATGTCTCCCCCTCAGAAAGACCACCCTAATAGAGATTTTGCTATAAAGATAACATTTGGATGCCTCACATCTGGAATATTTTAACATTTTAAAATTAGACCTACAGTTGTGAGTGTATTACGGCTGTAAACGTAATTTAGTAACAAGTATATTCATTTTTAATGAGTTAGTGCATAATAAATGCAACATTCAATACTACATAATTGAAGCGATTACAGTATGTTGGAACATGTCTGGCTAAATATATGGCTACAAACCCTTATATTTTGGCTGAACTTCAGATCTGTATGAAATCATTAATTCAGAGCTCAGTGTTTTGAACACTTGCCCAGTAAAATGAAATATGTTTGTGGTTGGCTAGAGTTAGATGGCCTCTGATAAACTGTTAATGCATTTAACATGTATAAACAGTATAGTATAGATTTTATTCTGTTCTGTTTGCTGAACTTTAGAGGACTATAAACGTCATCATGAAAATCCATTAAGAACTTAGATTTGTTACATTCCTTTTAAAGTACAGATTTCTTTTGTTCACAGCACAATATTTAGATAACTTGTACAGCATAAAAACATGAACTAATCGACAGTTCTTGCTTATATGACAACCTACCCACAATGCAATGGTACATGATTATGTGTGTCCATCTTTGAATTGCCATTTTCTTGCTATAGGAGAGTTAATGAGTCTAAAGGGGGGAGATTGCACATATTAGTGCATAGTAGTTAAAGACACTTCATTTAAACTGGACCAAAATGTTTTAAAGCCTAAACTTTATATTATTTTTCTTTGACTTTTCGAAGGCAACATATTTTCTTTTTTGAAAGACCCCCCCAACCCCTGGACCCAGTCAGACAGAAGAGACTCAATCCTTGTAATCGTCACAGCAGAAATACTCTTTTAAGGTCAGCTTAGGGTATAGTCTCTGAGTCAGAGCTGGTGTTTGGCTTCATGTTGTGAGAATGAGGTGGTTCATTGGAAGAGAAAACTCATTTTATCTGTCCACACATTCCCTTCTGCTACAGCTGAGATATACCAAGGAAGGAAGTCAAAAGCTACTATCCCAGAAATCCATGAAATTTGTTTGTTTGAACAGAAATCAAACATGACTTTGAAACTTTATTCCATTTGTGTTTATCCAAGTAGACGGATCGCGTGTTTAATGGAAGCAATGTTGGAAGCAGTAGGGTGTTATTTGCAGTCAGCTGAGTGGAGAATGAACTGGTGCCTGTGCTAAGCAACCATTCAGATGACCCTCTCATTCAAATATGGCTCAACAGTGAGGCTATTTTCAGATCGGTTCTGAAATGAAAAGCACCAGCCTGTGCTCTGTTGGCCGGTCAGGGTGGATTAGAAAAATAGTGAGAAACTGGAGGAAAAGAATGCAGTTGCATGTTCAAAAAAGGATTGAAGAGAGTTCCAACACCCCATGGGTGACTAGGTTCACATTGTCCACATGTTTTAGGGTCTGTGTAATACTGAACTTAGATGCCAAGTGTTTTGTTGAAGGGATGATAGAGAGAGCGTTTTGATTGTATTGTATGAGCATTCGGGTGATAGGAACAGTAATAACAGTGCTGGTCATTAGAACAACAGCTCTGTTTGCTTTCTTTGTCCAGCTCATCAGTTATTAAGTGTGCAATATCTACTTGTCAGCAGTGTTAGTTGTTTTGGACAACAACAAAGGAAAATAAATTTTGGTTTGGACTTCAAAAATGTCTCAATCCATTACAAAGAGAACAGCTACAGTATTGATGGTTCATCTGTGTGTGGGAGTAAACGTGATACTTGTATATACAAACTCACCTAGTTATTTTAGCACTTTTAAATGTCCAAAGCAGTTTATAGTTGATAAAGATGTTTTTCTTTGAGTTAGTGGTTCAAAATATGTTTTCCCTCCAGATTTTGCTCTACTTGACCATAAAAAGATTTCTAGATGCTAGTGCTGTCAATCGATCAAAAAAATTAACTAATTATTCATACATTTTTTTCTGAAATTATCACGATTCATCGTGATTAATCCCATCTAACATTAAAGTGTTGTAACATACTTTTATATTGCAACAATTTCACATTCAATCTTCAAATTAATGTAGAAACAACATAAAGACAGTATATTTTCAATATTTGTTTAATGGCATCTTTTTTATGACTGAAGGCAAAACTACTGAGGTCTCTAGGAAATTGTTTTTTTTCCCCCTAATATTTAGCCATTGACTACAGCCATTCAACTTTATAGTATAACTGAGAGCTATCAATTTTAACATTTATTAGACTTTAAAAAATAACAACTTCTAATTTAAGTGAACTTAAAACAGTCTTCACATAAATCCATTGCAATAAATCTCATATTTACCTGTGCCCTTTAGCAAGTAGAAAATTGAAAGTTATCAAACACTAAATTGTAAATTAAATATAAATGAATCCTTAAAGCTATAAAAGTTATTGATTTCCTCTTTTTTCTTTTGTTCTTTGATTAACAGACATCACAGCAGCTGGGTTATCAGGTTATTTGGCTGCTGTTACTTTAAGAGCTGCCGCTGCTGAACGTGACATGGATCTGACACGCATGCTCGTAGTTTCATTCGCGCTTTAATATGAAATGATACAGGCTACAGTGTGTGTCGCCATATTTGTGCGTGCAATTGAAGAGCACATGCTACGAGCACAGTATAACAGCTGACAGGACAGGAAAATTCGTTTTTACTGACATATGGCCTGACAACATCTCATCTGATCGCAGTTCACTGTTGTTCTACTGAAGCTCCTCGTTATATACCGTTTCCGCGCTCATTTGACTAGCACCTGTCGCTGAGGTAAAGTGGAATGCGCGTCTGAAATGTCTCCTATTTGATATGTTCGTAAAGACGTTCTGCGTCTAAATAAATGCAATTCTTGTCAAGAAAATGAGACAGAACCAGCAGTTGTGAGTGGGGTGGCCAACCCTAGCTCCACCCCTGCGTTAACTGCATTAAATATTTTTAACGCTGTTAAACTGGAAAAATTACAGCACTACTAGATACCAAAATATTATAGAGATTTAAGGGTGGGCATTTTGTCTTGTCCAGTAAGTAACCACCTAGCCACTATCCCCAACACCCTAGCAACCGCAGAGCAAGAGGTTTTACACGAGCACACTTAAACAGTTATTTCAAGATATTTCGAAATCCTCTCTCTCTGGACAGGTTAAATCAACAGAGGATATTTTCATTCAGAGCTCTTAATGTTCTCCAGTCTGATAGGTATTCACTGCATGAGCTGCTGTGTCCTATGTGCAGAGAGGTGTGATTAATGGGGAGATTATGCAAAGTGCTTCACCTGTGAAAGGGTGGTGACCTGCTGTTGTGCTCAAGGGCACAGCTCTGCCCTTGCTCTCATCAGCAAGTTTTCTTTCTCACGGTTAAAAGTGACACTTCCCTGCTGCAGCCAAATGGATGTAAACTAGAGCTGTCAATCAACTGCAAATTGTAATCAAATCAGTTGTGTTCTGAATAATAAATTAAATTAATTTAATGTCAATATGTTGCTCATATATCAGTTTTTCAATTCAATTCAATTCAGGTTTATTTGTATAGCGCTTTTTACGATACAAATCGTTGCAAAGCAGCTCTACAGGAATTTAAGTTTCCACAATATATTTATATATTGTAGAACCTTAATATATTTAACTTATGGTAGTTCTGGTATTTGGTAATTCTGTATGTTGTCTGAGCGTCCTCTGAGGGGTTGGCATTATCTTTTCTCAGTTTGATGAGAATAGATAATTAAAAGACAAAATAAAAGATATTACATTATTGTGACAGACAAGATCATTTAATTTACATTGCACAATTAAAGTTGTACTGCAAGCTTTTGAACTGCAAAATATTTTTTTACGGTTCAAAAGTTTAGGGTCAATTTAAAAGAAATTAATAATACTGTTCAGCAAGGATGCATTACATTGCTCAAAAGTGACAGTAAAGACTTTTGTTAAAAAATATACAACATTAAACTGATAAAGATAAGTAATGTTTCTTGAGCAGCAAGTCATCATATTAGAATGATTTCTGAAGGATCATGTAACTGATGAAAATTCAGCTTTGGCGTTAGAAGAATAAATTACATTTTACTATATATTCAAATAGAACTGTTATTTTAAATATTACTAATATTTCACAGTATTACCGTTTTTACTGCATTTCTGAAAATGAATACTTTAGTATAGTAGTGTAAGATGGGTGGTAGGTAAGTGGGCAGGATTAATGGCATTGCTATTATTATTATTTTATTTTCACTAATAAGCACATAAAATCAATCATTAGTAAATAAACATTACAGAAGTAATGGCAGAGCTGGTCCCAGATAACCTCAGCAAAAGAATTGTTGCAAGAACATTCTCTTGCACACAGCGAGCTCATTAGAAGAGGTTAGACCGGAATACATCTGATTTGCCTTTATGAGATGTGTGTATGTGATTCATCAAAAACACTTTTTGCTGGGTTTCAATGCCAAAAGGAGAACAGAGTTCAAGACAATTGAAGGAAGGTTTTGTTCTTTCTTACATATGTTAGTGATGTTAAATGAGCAGCATCATTTTGATTGCTGTGAAACAATCTGAGCTGAACCAATGTCAAACAGACAAAACATCTGCCGTTCAGCATGAACACACTGAGAGACCTTAAAGTCTGTCAGCGTGTTTCTGTCTCATTCTTTTTAATGCTCCTTTCTCTGTTGCTGATATGAGAGTGTTATGCACTGTAGTAAACATGCTCTCGTATACACACTGTATGTTTGTCAGCTCAGGTGTGTCATGTTTGAATTACTTCTTTATCCTGTTAGTCTATGGGTGTTGTATCCCAGCACATATACAAGTAAATGTGTATTCATGCTGCTGGATCATAAAGAGATGCATTATCAATAATTATATTTGCAAAAAGAGGATAAGATCACCATGATATAAGCAAATAATCATAAAATGATTTGCCTGCAGAACTATAGATAGATAAACATACCTTTGCAATTATTTGTCCATTACAGAAATCATTTGTCTCCTGTCATGAAATGTTAAAGTGGTGGTGTTAAAAAGCTTTTCACAGTCAACAGACGAAGGACAACTTGATGCACCCATTGAAGCTGCTTAGTTGGAATTTTCCTCTCATTCTCTGGGCAAGGCTGCAAGGACTTCCCTCAGTTCCCTCATCTGAAAGATGAGCAAGAAAATTAGGTTAAATGTCAAGTTCATGGTCGGATCTGTCCCAGTGCACATGAAGTTCTGTTTTCTTGCATAATGGACATTTTGAATATTACTGGAGATGCTTCGGAAGATGCACATATCAGAGATATTTGAAAACAGAAATGGAAAGAAATCAAAATCCAATGAACGTAAATGCTCTATGACTATTTGATGTATTTGCCACTGAACAAACCTTATTCCAGAGCTATATCTGGCTTGTTTTTGTCTCTCCCAGAATAAGCTGGTGAGTTTTTATTGGGTTTGAACCAAGAACAAGTATGTATGAACCAAGTGCTAAAATGTCCTTATCAAGGCAGCTCTGCTCAATGTCCATACATCATTTTATGCCACTCCAAATCTTAGAAAGAAAGGTGAGTGGTGTATATTTGGTAGGTCAGTGGACTTCTGCTCATGAGTGGCATACTAAGCTACATGATCCACATTTCTCTGTAACTGTAAGTTGCCCAGATTTAACACAGCCCCAGGTGTTAGCTGTTAGCTGTCTTTCCTTAGCCCGACTAAAATGAGATTCACTTGTCTTTTCCCATTTAATCTGATTCTTTTTTAAGAATTTGGGCTAATTTTTACCATATGGCTAAACTGACCAGAGCAGGAGGTCATCCAGTGCACTAAATAGAGGCAATGTACTGTCAAATGACATGACTGAGGCAGTAATCCAAGCAGAATCAAATGGCTGACTCAGTATTAGAGTTGACGGCTTGAAATGTGATTGGTTCATGAATGAGAAAGCACTAAAAGTCCATCAGTAGATTGCACAGAAGATTGGTATGCAGTACAGCAGACCAGAAAATAGGAAGTTTTCCCAACAAGGAAAGAAGAGTGGAACGTTAAGTCTATGCTGAAGGGAGTGTATTAGGTGGAAGTACATAGTAAGGCTATTCAGAGGATTTCAAATACTTTTCCTAAATTTTTTTTTTTATGATGGTAAACCAGTGAGGTTAAAATATTTGCATAATTACACTTTAATCATGAAAAGTAACCACAAACCACATAATGTGTTGATGAATGCATATTAAACAACCACAGCAATCCTCATTTCTGCATACAATACACTTCATGCTTCTCTAAGAGCCAAATTACAGTCCCTGCTCTGAAGTTATACAATCAACCCTTTTTTTTTTTACCAAGTAAAAGGCCTTTTGATATGATTCTAAATATGTCCCCTTTTAGGTTGTAGTACAACAGTCTTAAATCTTTATTGAAAAAGGAAATGTAAGAATAACTCTTATATTGCTAATAATATTTCAAGCTGAACACTTACCGGATTGAAGCAATTTAGGTTTACTTGACTATCCATTCATAACTTTTTAGAAAAATCATGTTGAGGAATGTTTTTTTTTTATCACTCAATCATCATTGTGTTGTAATGCATTATGTTTTGCCCCCATAATAAAAACTAAGGAACTCAGAAAACCATAAAAGCATTTGAATATCATCTTACTAAGACATATTACTGGGATATATAGAGTGACATCTGATATTTAATATTTTATTTAAACAGTCCGATATGCTATCAGATCAAATTGCTATACATTACAAGCTTTTCAGAAAACTTTTTGGCCTTATGAATATGAGCAACTGCTCAAAATTGCATGTTTTGCTCAGTTCGCTCCTCTGAATAAAATGGAAGTTTGCATGAATTCCATATTCTTCTGTATCATACTCTATGAGCCATAGATGATAACTATAAAGATAACTACAAATATAACGATATTAGCGTCCACATCAGTGAACAATATCATCTGGATATTCTAAGCACATGCTCGTCTGCTGCTTTAAATTCTGATTGCGTATCAATGTTTGTATCATTCATCAGCTGGAAAAAATAATTCCAACGATATTGTTTCTCTGTGCCTTTATCGTTATAGCTGTGGTGTGGACTCTGCTATTCTTTAATATTGAGAACGATTTTTAGAACTGTATCTTTATTGTTATATTTATAGTTATCGTCCTTGGTGTGAACGGGCCTTAAAAGCCTGATAGATTAAATATGATGCATAACAAAAACACATATGCAAAAATTTTTTTAGATTTTGTCAAAAGGTTATATTTGAAAAATAAAATTTTCGGACTGTAATTTCATATGTCAGGCTTTACGGGGTTAAATTTCACACATGGAAAAGGACCAGAACCACTTGCTGTACATACTGTGGCTCTAGGCCTAACCGTGTAACATTGCAAACACCTCCACATGATGTAATTTCCTGCTTTGACAAGACAAGGAGATTTTTATAGTCTGTGGCACAAAACATGACATGCTTCCCCTTCAACACACTGTTTGAGGTCTTGAAATATTTACATTTATCTTTCTATTCATCATGCAGTTCCATACTTTCAAGTGGTTGCTCTGATTTTACAGTCCTTTGTACACTTTCTCAGACAACTTAGATTTTTGTGTCACTCAGACTGGCATAGTGATACAAGGACCATAAAAGACTTTAGCTTCCCTTACCACGGTCATTCAGAATGGACAAAGTGTGTCACCGTTCTGACGCACATGGAAAGTCATTGATTCCGTTTTCCCTCGCATGCAGGATGTGGAGTGGAATGTCAGCAGGGCTGTCTGGCTAAATCTGTTTACAACCAGCTACGATGTGCCCATATCATTCATTAGCTGGACAACAGAAAGATGTGGCAGAGAACCAGGAATTCTGTTGAAGCTGTTGCTCGTACATACAGTACACTTGACTGGAAAACATTAGTCCAGCCTACTGGAACTTCCTCTCGTATGGGTGGAGGGGTAAGATCTCTTAAAGAGGGAGGTGGAAGATGAAGCAAAAGTTGAAAAGTTTAAAGTTGTTTTAGATTAGATTATGGAAACGTTAACTTCTCATGGGATACTTCAAGTAAATATTTTGGGTCAAAGAAGTTTGGCTGACAAAAAAGTTTGGGAATCCCTGGTATCCCTGAAATCCCAGAAGAGGCTTTATCTTTTTATTAGCCATTTAATATGAATTTCTGAAGATTTTTACTCATCTTACAAATACATCTCTGATTGCTGTGACCTGGTCATGTCACTGCTTATAGCTAATGCAGTGACAGCTGACTAGCCAGTACTTTGCCTACTTTTGCCTATCGGTCGACTCTTTGCAGCTAATTACACCAGGTTCATTTCATGATGCACTGCACTCCATCATTTCTTGGCAAGTCACACTGGAAGCTGTTCAGTCTTGTGATTACTTCTGTAATTCAAAACTTGATCCACAATTACAAACAGATGATTGAATGTGTTGTCTACATAATGCAGTGAAACCTGCAGTGGTATTACTTTAGTGTTAAATAATCAGCAGTGCAGGACATCTCTGACTGAAGAAGCTGTGTTTTTCAATGGACCAAGTTAATAAAAATTCAAAGAGGTTTTATTTTGATTTTAAAAAGTTTTAAAGAAAATAAATAGTTTTAAAATGGTAATGCTGCTTTATGCTATGAGTAAACACAAATGCTGTTAATGGCTACATTACTGCAGTCTGAACTGTGGGTTTGGCTTTCAATGGCTTCTCTTTCTGAACTCAACCCATGCTGTCATGTTTCACAAAACAACATAATTCTAAGATGATTATATTAGCTTCCCTCACACTGCAGCTCAGCCAACAGTGAGCTCTTTATTTGAGTGATGTTTGTGCACTAAACCAGCTCACATTGGAGTGAATTCATTACTGGCACTATAGAAACCAAAACCCCATTCATTGTGATGTTGAATATATTTGTCCCATTTTATGTACTCCATGTACCAATATGAGCCTCTGCTTAGTGGCAGTAGGACAATATAGGCCTTGTCTTTGGTTTTTGAGATTAAGGATGGACAGATGACTCAGACCTGTATATCTCCCACAGTCTGATCTCCTACACAAAGCTAAAGTACTGCTTTTCAACAAGAATCCTGTTTTTTCTCAAGCCTTTATTGTTGCCTCTTTCTCTGAGCAATTAACCTGTTTTTGCAAATGCATAATTAACTCGATGTTTACCTTCTCAGTCCCACACCATCTCTCTCTTGCTTTCTCTCTCTTTCTTTGTTTTTCTTCTTTTCCTCCCCCCTTCCAAAGGCTAAAAATAGGAAGTTTTCATAGTCGTTCAAGCATGAGGGCAGCCAAGCACAGATAAATTTGGAGTCAGGAAGAGCTTGTCTTGCACAAGAATTAAGGTTCTTTTGTGTGGTCATTAATCAATTGCTGGCGTAATCCTGCTTTTTTGTTCCCTTTAACTGCTTAAATGAACCAGCAGCAGATTTGCAACCTCTTTGCTAACTAGGAAGACTTGTAAATTCACGCGTTTGGTCACCCAGAACCATCAGGCAATTTATTTAGATCTCATAAAGTTGCATTTAGTTGCATATGTATATTGGACAAGAACACAATAACTAGTCAACATGTCAGATAAGTTTTCTTGTCTCTTTGTAGTTCTTGACAAATCTAAACAACTTCACTAATAAGCAACAACCTCAGATGTCAAACAGACCATCTCGTACTATCCATTCTTAACTGAAACGTCTATTGTGTGCATGCTTGTGTGATCCTCTGCATGTTCCCAGCATGGGGGGAGGTCAGAAGTGACGGAATAGTTGAATTCAGTAAAGGATGATTCATGCAGTGTATTAAGATGAGATTGTAGAGAAATGGCACTGCCCATGCATTAGTCACACTAATGGAAAAGAAAATCTTTAATCTCATTCTTTGCTTGTTATGCAGCAAACATATATCAGTGAATGGCAATAAATAACTTTGAATTTGTTCATATGTATGTGTTCTGAACATACATCTGAATTGTAATAGCTCTATGAGAAGCAATTCTTGTGAGTGGTGGTATGATGACCCTGTGCTGCTAAAACCAACTATTTAGTATTAGGAAATAAAAGCAATTCCTAAGCGTTATGAATTTATGACAAGTAATCCTGAGAAGTTATGATGTTGCTGCAGATGAAAATGGTAATGTATAATGCAGGAGTGAGTGTCCTGGTTTTGTCTTTGATGGATGTGTGTGTGTGAGAGAGTGGTAGATTACAGATTTATAGCATCTCTGGTCCTAGCACAGCCTCACCCAGTGGAGTGTTTCATTTAGTTTCAGCTCTCAGATAAAGAAGGAAAATTCAAATACATTGATCTGAATAACTCTGTACCGTCACTCTCAGAGTTATATCAGAGAGAGAGCTAAATCAAATTAATCATGTGTTATTTAAAATCATCTTAAAGCCACTATTTCTCATGCTATGTTTCACTTTACTGCAGCACTAAACATTTTAATAGATTATGTTATTGTATTATAATTTGCTATATTTGTTTTCAGAAAACACAAGGCTGCTTCTAAACAACCAGTGTGGCTAAGTGGAGATGAAGTCATGACTCTGTAATCTAGATTATTAAATTTTCTAAAGAAAATGTGAATATTGCTTGCACATGCAGAACTTGCCACCACATTGCTGGGGTAGCACAAACAAGGCTGGGGATATTAATTCACAAACACTTGTATGTTATGTCGTATTGAGTAGAGTGTATTTGCATTAGTGCATTTGTGTTCTATACTTCTCTCTTGTTCATTTAAGACATTGTGTGTGCCTCTGTATTTGTAGTTTTATCTCTCTCTACCCGGCGTACCATCTCAACACCCCCTGGGTTGACTTTGTTTTGGCCTGAGGAACAGTGATCTCTTTGAAAACTCTGTCACTCTGAAATAATCTTTGTATTAGGTTGAGGCATCAGCTTTAACAAGCCGCAGTCCAGCATATTTTTGTGTTGGTATTTGCTGATTATTCCAAAACCCACAAAATCCTTTCACCAGCCTCCCCTCCTAAAGAATAATTAACTTCCATTTTGCAAACAGCATAAAGAGGGGATATACATCACCCACACCCATTCTGATGCCACTCAGATGCCAGTGTTCTTGTTTCTGCTGTGCTGCTATGGCTACAGTGTAGTGAGGCAGTGCCTGGTGGCCATTTGAATGTAACAAGACAAAACACATTTTGTCCTGTCATCACTCTAAATGAATGACCTCTCACACAGATACACCAGGCCTTGTACAATGGAATGAAAAAAATGGTGACATTGTCACATTTCTCTGGTCTGGTGGACAGGAGTTGGCTAACTAAAACAATATTGTTGCTTAAGTGGTTTCAGCATATTGCTGTTTAATTCTTATGGTCTTAGTCATATGAAAATATCATTAATTTTTATCACATCATTTACTGGGCTAAAAAAGAGATATAGCTGCCCAGAGAAATGGTTTTCGTTGGTCGTATTTCTCAAGCAAACAATTTTGTACAGCATATACTGAGACAAAGATTTCCAACACTAACAGAACATCATTATTTCCTCTTTACCCAGGTGTCCAGTCAACCAAAAAGTCAGGGATCCCAGCTCCTCGTGAGATCCCACAAAGCATCTCCAGAGAACGAGTCTCATTGCGTGACCAACAGAAAAGCTCTACAGCCAAAAAAATGGTCACCAGTGCCAGCACCTCCAGTCTGTCCACGCTGTCCAAGCATTCACGTGGCTCTGTCAAGACCAAAGCAGAGTCTGTTGTTTCCGACAAGAACCTGCTGGAGAGTCAGGTGAGGGAGCTTCTGGCTGAGGCCAAAACCAAAGAGTTTGAGATCAGCAAGTTACGGATGGAGCTCCAGCGGCATAAAGGGAAGGATTCATCATCAGAGGCTGGGACACCAGAGGGGAATTCAGAGATAGAAACGACGCCGGCACACTCTGGAGATATCCAGGTGCTTGTAGGGGAACTGAGGGAGAAGAACGGACGTTTTCAGCGTGAGTTGGCCACCTTGCGGGAAGAGAATCAGGCTTTGAAGCAGAAGCTTATTACATTGGAGAGCACCACAACACTGCTTACCAGCTCTAGTAAGCATTCAGTTAATGGGGTTTTTCCAGAAAACATCACTTCAGAGGCAGTCAGTGCAGTCAATGGAAGCCACCTTAAAACTTCTGCATCATCTGGTAGTGACACCAAAGGCTCTCCTTTACCCTCCTCAGAATCCTCAGAGTTTGAGAAGATTCCCTCACGCTCTGACTCAGTCAGTAGCAGCAATAAGAGTGTTGTGCCCAGTGGTGCGGTGAAAGAGCTCTCAGTGGAGTCCCTGACAGAGCGCATCCAGAAGATGGAAGAGAGTCACCACAGTACAGCCGAAGAACTTCAGGCCACTCTACAGGAGCTGGCCGACCAGCAACAGGTTGTCCAGGAGCTAACAGCTGAGAATGAGCGTCTGGCGGAGGAGAAGGGCCTCTTACAAACTTCCCTACAGCAGCAAAGGGAGCGTGTAGAACTTTTGGCGCAACAGAACGAGTCCCTTCTCCAGAGGCTCAGAGAACAAGCTCAGTGTAATGAAGCTGAGGCTTCACGTGCCTCTCGGGTTGCAGAGCTTGAACAGCGTTTGACTGAGCAAGTGGAGAGCTCCCGCTTTGAGAGAGAGAAGCTGGTAGACATCCAGCAGCAGCTGACAGGGAGTCTTAGAGCTTTGGAAATGGAGAATCAGGAGGCACAAATCGCAGTGAAGAGCTTAAAAGAAGAGGTAGAGCTTCTTCAAGGGCATCTGGAGAGTGAGAAGGTTGCTAAAGATGAGGCGGTGAGGAAAACTGAGGAACAGCGACTAGCCACGGAGGCTCTGAGAGCGGAGAGTGCTAGTCTGAAGGCGCAAGTGGAGGTGGAGCGGCAGAAGATAGCTGAGCTGAAGGCAGTGCAGAGCGCCAGTGACAACACAGAGTTGCAAAGTCTGCTTAAAGCAGCACATGAAGATAGAGACAAGCTGGAGCTGAGTTGCACAGAGCTACGACAAGAGCTACAGCAGGTACGCAGTAAAACGGAGTGTGCTCAGGACAATGTATAGAACCACACTGGTAGTTTATACTGTAACAATGCAGGTATCATCCACTTCAAATAATCTTGAAGTGGCCTAAATACTGGCCAATTATTTGTTCATCACTATTTGGTAATGCTTGTATGTTACTAGAATATTGTTTGAAGTCCACAGATGCCAGGGATTTCCAATCCTGCTCCTAAAGGGCCATCTTTCTGCAAAGTTTAGTTCGAAGACACTTGCCTGGAAGTTTCTAGTGATCCTGAAGACCTTGGCTTTATCTGAAATCACCCCCTACAACCGCATTCGCTATTCCTATACATTAATCGACTAATAATCTGCTGAATGAGTGAATGAAAATGAGCCATCAATCACCAGTGAGAATTAGTGCACCAGACCCTCTACTTTTAAACAAAAAAAGTATTTTTTTCCCTTTTATTCTAGCTTCAAGCATCCTTTTTTTTTTTATCAACACTTGAATGTAGGTAGGTTTCATAAAAAAGCAACATTTTGAGCAAAAAGCTGAGAAAATTGCATTTTTATCAAATGTATTATCAAAGCAAAGATGCAGTATATAGCTTCCATCAGCACATTCAAAGCTCGTCTTTAACCACTTCCTGGATCAATATTTCACTCCTAACATTAGGCAGTTTTCATTTATATGCGGCTTAGTGTTGATGATCGCATTATTTTTCATATGCATATGCTTACATATGAGATCGCTTGTTTCTGCGTCTTCCTTGCCTGTGCTTTTGATCGAGTGATTCTAGACTCATTCAGGAGATTCGCAGTAGCGCCCCCGAGCATATGACAGGGTGAACACGGAAACCCGGAAAATTCTGTGTTTGGCGGCGAAGTGTTGTCTCATGAATAAAAGACAGTGTTCACATCATCCAAACGAACCGAACTCTGACGTCAATCGCACCCGGGTGCGCACCAAAAGTGCTAGTGTGAAAGCGCCCTAAGATATTTTTGATGAAATCTGAGAGCTCTCTGACCCTCCATAGACAGCAATATAACTGAAATGTTCCCAGGCACATAAACGTAGTAAGGACAACGTTAAAATAGTCCATGTGGTCATCAAAAATATCTTAATTTGTGTTCTGACATGAGGGTGAGTACTTAATGACAGAATTTTCATTTTTGGGTGAACTATCCCTATAAGTCGCATTATGGGATTCAATGAGTGTACTCGATAATGTCCACTCTGGTTTTGGACACCACTACAAATGGCTGTCCCCTCAAATAGTGCACTATTTAAGTGCACTGTTTAGGGGTATGGGGGGGGATTTCAGACACAGCACTTGATTAGATGGTTCAGGTGTGTATAATTAGGGCTGGAGCTAAACTCTGCTGGAAGTTGGACACCCCTGGTATACACAAACTACCAGTTCCAGTTCCACCTTATTATTTTAGGATAACTTCAAGAATACTAAGAAGGTTTCATATCAATCAGTACGTTTACATGGACAACAATATTCAGATTTTAACACGATTAAGACAATACTCTGATTAAGAATGTACCATGTAAACAGAGATTTTTGATTACCTTAATCTGGCTAAAGTCATACTTGAAGTAAACACAAATCGAATTAAGACATGGAGTATTCCTATTTTAGTCGCATTATTGAAGTGCAGTATAGACATGTACACACCTTAATCACACTATTATCATCGTGTAGTACTTTTCGCCACATTTTGCAACAGGATACACACTGCAGTGGTCAACCATTTGACGGCAAACAAAAGAGCATGGCTCGAACAACGCTGTCGTCTGTTTGCTCGTATAGCATGACAAATAATTAACTGCACTTGAAGCTTTCATAAAATTAAAAATGAAACACGTCATGGGCAGCGCGTCGACATGGCATTGGGCATCCCGGCTCGAGGACCTTTCCCAATCCCACCCAAAAAAACAAACGAAACACTCAAAACTTAGATGGCACCATAACGAAGACCAACTGTATGTTGATACGTGAAATCCTGGAGGGAACATCAGATGGCGTCACATGGGAATGTAGTGACGTGTGCCATTAATCAATCTATGTACTATAACATGTAACGGGAAGATGAAAGGAATATTCTAAAAGCAAGTCATGTAAACACCTTAATCATCGTATTGTGTTATTCAGAATAAGATAAATAATTCGATTACTGATGTCCATGTAAACGTAGTCAGTAAGTTTTTCTGGGTCCAACTTGGCCTTGTTAGGCAAGGTCTGCAGCAGACTTTGACTACCTGACAGTCAAAGCTGCATTACATCACAAAAGTTTAGGCTTGGAAGACTGTGAGGGTTTTGGGTGCCATTTGAGACGGGGCGTTTGCAAATTTAGACGCACACAATCAAAATTTATCTTAAACTAGAGATTCAAACTGTTTGAGGTCATTTTAAGGTACTTTTGTAAACCTTAGGTTCATAATGTAGTGAAAGTAGTCTTGGTGTTAGAAATGGATGAATTCTTTGGTCCATCTGGCTTGTGTTATGACCATCATCACTTCAGAGGCTTTTAGTGCCAAATCAGTCGTGACTCATTTTTGACATACTCATTTTGTTAGCTTCTTGAGAGTTCTATATTTGTGATGATAGATTTTTGGAGGTCAGTCTTGTTATATGCAGAAGTCTTTATAGACCTTAGACCTTCAAGACATTGTATTATGTACCCTTCGGGAACATTTATGTGGTACAATTTTAAAAGGACAGCTTGGGTAAACAACTTTGTTGCCTAATACCCTCTCCGAATTCTACAAAGCTCTGTCAGCTCTCTATTTCTCTCATAATGACAAAAAACAGGCCTGCATGTAACCTACTAAAATGTCACCACATATACACTTGTATTACATCCAACCACAGAGCATATTTTATGTTTTCATGCTCTGCCTAGAGCACCAGAAAATTAGAGAGGAACCTACATAAATATCGAAAGGCGAACTTTTGTAGCTGCCTAGTTTGCACTTGTAAATGTTGTAGTGATGTGTTTAGAGGCATACCTCATCCTTTAAAATACAATTATACACAGAAAGGACCGTTATAAACCCATAAGAACGTGAACATCACTGGCACCTCATGGTTGTCCAATGAACCCAGTGCACCTCCAAATGCAAAATGAGCTTTAATTTTCTCTCTGACTTAACCGCTTTGAGTGAGCCAAGCCTTTTGGCTTCAGCATACACCCTCAGTCCAGATGTCATCCAGGGAGTTGCCACTGGACAGAGCTTTAAGATGCCACACTTGTCTTAGAGCGCACTCAGTGAACACGTCTCTGTTCACAAGGCACTGTGTGTGACTCAGCCGCTGTTCTTTTCTGTATAGGCTGTTGCAGCTGTCAAGTACATTATGACTTGGCCTATACTGCAACAAGACTGATCTAATTCTCAATTAATTAGTATGCAACACTAGAGCAATACTGTTTCCTGTTGTCTGAATTAATACTCATTTTATAGAATTCAGATGTTAAGTTTAGTTTAGTACTTCAACACCAGGAAAGATGTGCAAAACTATGCATTTTTAAAAAATCACTATTCATTCTTAAAGGAGCTCTATGGTGATGGATTTCTTTTAAAAAAAGCAATGTTAAATTGTACAAAATGTAAATGTAAAATGTAAATTGTACCTATTTTTGTAACAATTTAGAGAGGGGTTTATCACAGACAGTCAGCATAGATCTGGGCATGGTGCTTTTAGAGCATATTAACCTTGTAAACCTTATTAAAATAAGTTATTAAAATATGATTAATTAAAACCTTAGTCTCAACAACAACACATTATACTACATACTACAGCTAAATACACTACCAGGATTGGGGTCTGTAAAAATTTTTGAAAGAAATTTCTTATTCTTATTAAGCTTACATTTTTACAAATTTTATGTAACTGATGTATACTGATGTAACTTTATATAAATGTAATTTATTCCTGTGATGGCAAAGCTGAATTTTCAGCCATTACAACTCTGTTCATTGTCACATGATAATCATTCTAATATGCAGATTGCTGCTAAAGAAACATTTCGTATCATTAATTTTGAACACAGTTGTTCTGCTTAATATGACATGGAAACCGTGGTTCATTTTTACAGGATTCTTTGATGATTAGGAAGTTCAAAATAATAGCATTTATGTAAATTAGAAGTCTTCTGTTTATAAATATCTTTATTGCCACCAATTTAATGTGTCCTTGCCAAATAAAAGTATTAATTTCTTTAAAAAAAAAAAAACTTACTTCTAACCTAGATAAACCAAACAATTATCCTCACTTTTTGTTTTATGTGCTTTTATGCATCTTACAGTTACATGAAAATGCCTACACATCAAGGGGTATTTGGTCAAAAACAATAGGAAATGTGAATTGTGTTGGCCTTGGAATAGGCAGTAATGATGTGAACCCTCAGCTCTGACGATCTTGTGTTTATTTATTCAAATCAGTATCAAGTGGTTAAATTTTTTTTTGATTTGTTATTAGGTTTTACCAGTAACCTCTATTTGTATTAGTCTGTGGGCTAGTGGATTGCGGTCAGTGTGCAGGACTGGCCAGATAGAGCTGCAATAGAAGGGCCTTATTAAATAAGAGATGTGCTTCCTGAAGAGCTGCACTACAGTGTTTTAAAAATAGTAACAGTCTTTTTGAGGCATGTATGTGTCTGTATGTACAGGTGGAGGCAGATAGGCTGCAGCTGCTGGAGAGGGTGGAGAAACAGGAACAAGATCATAAAGCCAACATGCTCGCTTTAGAGGACAAGAACAGAGATGCTGAGAACCAGATCAAGGACCTAAAAGAGACCATCTTTGAGTTGGAGGACCAGGTGGAGCAGCAACGGGCAGTTAGACTGCACACCAACCAGACCATTCTGGACCTGGAGAGTATGACAATTATCTGTCTCTGGATCTCAGTATACCACCTTGCCAAACGATCATAACCCCATGCTGTGAATGTTTAACTGCTCACCCTCAGCCAATGCTAAATATACTGTATCATCTGGCAGAATCTGGCCTACACGCACACACGCTGGCTGGAGTCTGCTGTGATTAGTGAAACACATTGATTGGTTCTGGCAGCCTGGATGGATTGAGATACTGAGCTGTTTAGTACTTAGATCCCTCCAGCTTAAATCTTTGCCAAACTGCATCATGCAGGATTCATATGCACTGTGAGCTTGTCTGCTTTCTTCTCTTTTCCTCTGTAAGCAGGGGGGAGGAAATTTCATAGTGCAGATTATAGTTTTATTGCAGCTCAGCTTGTGTCTGTCCAGCTGCAATGAACTAAATAAATTTAAATAGCTCCTTGTTATTACCCTTAGTTATATAAGCTAAACAGTATTTATATTTCAAGACTCTTTATAGCAATTAGTCCTAAATTTCAAGAGCTTGCAGGGTCATAGTTTACCCTAAATTCAAAAGAAAGTAAAATTGTTTTTAGCAAAAAAAAAAAAAAAAAAATTAAAAAGAAAAAATGGGGTGCAAATGTCATTGTAGGCCTAATTTTCATGTGTTCCCTTGTGAAAATAAATATACTAAAATGTATTTGAAATACATTTATTTCATGCTAAGTATGCTACAAATACATTTACATATTTATGCAGTTAATAAAAATACCTTGCAATTGTACTTTTGGTATACCAAACTGGTATACATAAAGTCCGCTAAATTGGAACAGCTAAGTAGTGCTGAAATCTAACTAGATATACTGAATATATATGTATGTATATACTGTATATTTGATTGTGCTAAAATGGAACTATTGCAAGTATACTTCAGGTACACTTTAAATATCTTGCATTTGAAGACCAGTATTATTCAAAGATCATACAATCCTCATCAATAGTGACATTAAAACACATTTTAGGTTTAATATTAAGAAATGTGCATTGTACACAAGTAGTACTCCAAATAAAGATAATTATAAATTTTATATCTGGAAGTCTCGAGCAATATGTCAGTAAATACGTTAATAGATTTAAAGTATACTTAGTATGAAATAAATGTATTTTAAATACATTTAAAAAATTTTTTACTAGGGTTTATTTACATTTATTTTATGTAATACACGACACGTACAAGTTTGAGTCAATATAAGATTTTTAAAATCTTTTTGAAAGAAGTCTCTTCTGCTCATCAAGGCTGCATTTATTAGATAAAAACATTAATATAATGAAAAATTATTACATTATTATTAAAATAACTGCTTTCTTTTTTAATTTATTGTAATTTATTCCTTTGATGGTAAAGATCAGTTTTCAGCATCATTACTCCAGTCTTCAGTGATCATTCTTCAGAAATCATTCTAATATGCTGTTTTGGTGCCTAAGAAACATTTCTTATTCTTATCAGTTATGTGCTGCTTAATATTTTGGTGAAAAATGTGAAAAAATGAAAAGTGTTTATTTGAAGTAGAAATCTTTTGTAACATTATAAATGTCTTTACTGTCACTTTTGAAAAAATGTAATGCATCCTTGTTGAATCTCATCTCTTTCTTAAAAAAAAAAAAATCTTACTGACGCCACACTTTTGAATGGTAGTGTATATATAATTTTTGTGAATTATAATTTTGTCCTTATTTTTCAGATCAAATCAAGAGGCTGGAAGAAAACAAGGCTGAGCTGGAGAAGCAGATTAAAGCCATGAATAAACAGATAAAGGTGGAATTGTTTATCTGTTTTTCTTCTTGTACTTTCTTCATTTTGAAATGAACTACAGCATAACTATGCGTGTTTGACAGTGGATGTCAGTTTGTATAATTCAGGAGGAATATCTTCCATCTGTGCAGAACTGTGCTATGTGTATGAGACCAGAACGGTCTTCATTACAGCACACTTTGAGCTGCAAATCAGTCACCGAGATTGAAAATGACATTTCCATGACCAGCCCCATGAGCTCACAAGAAGGCTAAAACACTTCCGCTCCACATGACTAAAAATGCATGTGTTTGTGTGGACTTTCAGGATGAGACAGAGGAGTGGCGCCGTTTCCAGGCAGACCTCCAGACAGCAGTTGTCGTCGCCAATGACATAAAGGTTGAAGCTCAGCAGGAGCTGCGCACGCTGCGCAGACGTCTGCAGGAGGAGCAGGAGCACAGCGCAAGACTGGCTTCAGAGTTGGAGCAGATCCAGGGCACCAGGTACACAATCACTTATGAATTCAACACTGCCCTCCCTTCTGCTATCCATCTGGGCTCTCAACTCTAACAACCATCACCTCTATTCAAATATCAAACTCTGACAGCCACTGACTGGGTTCACTGGTATAGTTTGCTACATCCTGACATTAAACTATCTTACAATCTCATGATCAGATAAAGAATGGGAATTTGACATTTTAAGTGTCTGAAATTGATGTCTGATATTTTAAAGGCTGCAGTAAACTGTACCAATGAACACTCAAAACACTAGTCATGCAAAATTACCCTCACTCCTCTGCTTTTACACACTATCTGGCATCTGTTTACTCTTTTTTGTTTATTGTAGCTTTAAACTATGATATGGCCCCAAAAAACTCACCTACTGTACTCAAAACCAAAGGCAGCTGCTTTGCTGCTCAGTTGGTAAATATTCCAAATAGTTCAAGTGGACTTTAGACAAGTATTGTAGTCATCAAATATTTGCTTGATTATCTCTTACTAGAAATGGAATCACAAGTTTAAAAGTTGGCCATTTATAAATGTTCAATGTTATATTAGTTATTATTTATAGCTACTATTATGATATTTATTAATATTTTGAATTACTTTGTTTTCATATTTTCAGTTTTTATTTAAATTTTAGTTAAAGCTTCCATCATTTTTTTAATATTATATATATTAAATAATATATAAAATATTAGATGTGTATATATAGCACTGTTTTTATTTTAATGTTTTTAATTAATTTTTTTTTTTCATTTTTAAATCTAAGTTTATTTAATTTCATGTCAGTTGACGTAAACATTTTTTAGTAGTTTTAGTTGACAATAACAACAATGTAAATGTTATTTACATTGTTCAGCTGCTCAAATAAACATCATTTTTATTATTTATTTATTTTTTTTAACTAGCCACCAAATCTGGGATGTCATGGGCACTGAATACAACTTTTTTTCAGGTTTCATACACAGCTACAAATTTAACACACAAATATACCTGCCATATCTTTTAAATTATAAACACTCATTTAGATGAACTGAGCTTGAATTGATAATGAACTGATGATCTATTTTATGTGCAAATTTGTACATTTCATTCACCAAATACACCAAACAAACTGTTTGAGGAAAATGAATGTCCCAGCAACATCTTTACCTGTGTCAAATAGCATTTGGTGTTGGGCTGGCATTAATGCTTTGGTGTTCATGTCTGTTTTGTGTGCTAGCTTTGTAGAATATTTTGCATCAGTCTGCAGAGCATTAGCAACAACATTGTCTCCCCATTATCATGTGACACTAGACCTGTTCACTTCATTATAGGGATCCAATAAGATGAGTGCATGTATTGAATAGTGGTTTAAGTATTTTGAGACGGGCTTGATTAAAACAGTGCTTTTATAAGTAGTGCGTTTGAGTTGCTAGATCTGTAAAAACTCTTCCCCTCCGTTCAAACGGACAGCCAGTGTGCGTCGATTTCCCCCCTCCCTCAGATGCTCCCTGAGATTGCTCTCTAAAGGATTTCCCTCTGACCCAGGTGAGTGCACTGTTAACACCAGCCCAGCACTCATACAGAATGCTAGTATGAATGCTTATGGATGGTCAGAGTGATTTTATCATTGAGGATGTTCAAGAGCTTGTGTCTTGCCTGTTTTTCCTGCCTTAGCCACCCGCCCACTGCTTTGAACAATACTACTCTCTGATTGGCTGTGCTCATTTGATTCAAATGGGGCTGGGTCTGCTTTGTTTGCCAGTTCTACTTTTCCTTACTTTCTTGCCCTTGAAAACTTTGTATGTGGCGACATCTGCTGTTTGCTGTGATTTTTGCACACAGATTGTGAAACAAACCGGGTGCTGGAAACGTTTGAAGGTTTTCTTCCTTCAATCATCTGCTTACAATCTGCTAATGAAAGATATCAAATGTTTTATTGATTTCCAGAGAGATGCATGAAGGTTGATGATGACGAATGAGCATTTGCTGCCATGATGAAAACATTTGTTTTATAAACGATGCTCGATTTACTGGTGATGCTGCTCATCTCAATGAGTCATTCTGAGGCTTTCATTCTATTAAACTCCATTTAGCAAGTATTTTTAATGTATCTCCATTCCGAACCGAATTCTGAACCTTAAATATACCTTTGTTTTTCTTTGTGTTTCTTTCAGAATTGCCACTGGACCTGCATTTGAGACCTCCAAGACTGCAGTTGAGGGGCGATAGATGTCTAGGGTTAAAACTGATGACTGGTTTACAGTATTGTAATACAGAGTTATCTGTGTGTCAGTATTAATCGTGAAGAGAAAGTGGAGACAAATTCTGAATTTTTGATGAAAAAAAATAAATAAATATTGCAAAACCAGAACACATATGCTGTTTCCACAGCTGCTCAGAGGAGATATTTTGTGTTTGTTCTAAAGCAAACAGCACCTGCACTATTTGAAGTGTGTTTGATCATGTGACCTGCTTTAGGCCTGTGTTGTTACAACTTTAAGCAGGGCCAACTGAAATGTTGAGGATAATTGGAAGAAAAAGTGAACAAATTGTGTAAGGATGCATCTGTAACATTAATTTATTATATCCCTGAATGGGCACTGTCTTTTTAAAGTACAAAAAAGAGCTTTGTATTGTGCTGCCTTAGGAATAAAGCCAACATTTATGGACCTTTAATATTTTACCAGCACTTTTTGATTTTGTCTTAACGGTTTGTATTTCGACAGCAGTCACGACAGGGTAAACCGTTTAATTGCCTCTATTCCAGGTCATTTCTTTCATGTTCTCTGTGTTTATTCATTAGGCAGAGCAGATACATCTATTTGAGTTCCATGAAAACACTGGGAACTTTCATGTGCCATTTTCAAATGATGAAATTTTAGTTTTCATCTGCTGTGTGCAAGTCCAACACTAGATGGCAGACAAACTATTCCTATCAACACTCCAACATATCAAGCTTGTTTTAGTCTTTAAACATACAGATATTCTTATAGTTAAAACCCAGTTGCTTTACAACCCACTAACTTTTAAATGTTTTCATTTGATTTACTCAAGCACTAACCAATGAAGATTACTTGTGTTGGATGACGTTTGCTGTAGGGTTAAGGTGGTTGTGTCGTCCCTGTGTCGTTTTTTGTTACATCACTGTCATTAGAAGTAGTGATAAGAAATCAGTCGAGCTTTTGAGAAATATGCTTTACCTTACATTCAAAGTAAACAACTTAGCTAAGCACTTCTGTTTGTGTTCCTCATGCTTGAAGCTTTCTACTCCCCTTCACATCCCTATTTGCATTGTTTAATCATCTGTGGCCAATTTCAGTTTGAACGTTACTCGGTGAATGTGAATATCACATGATATTACGAATGCGAATGAGACGTGAGTATGAAGTGTACAAAATCATCTTCAAGCTTTTTAGAGACTTGAAGTCAGGTCCTCGACTGCCGTTTTGTCAAATCTCAGGTTGTAAGTCTCGCAGGAACATATTCATCTAGATGCGATTTATCAGAAATTATATTACATGCTGGTATTAACAGTTCAGGACATGACTGTACCAAAATATGATTGCATGCTCAGTAGTTTCACACCTCCTCTGCCTTTAAATGATGCAGTTTCTGTTACGATTCAGTGAATGTGTAAATGTAACTTATGTACTGTTTTCATGTGACTGCAATGACGTTTGTTCTCATGAGAGATACAATACTATTTATCTCTAACACATGGGGTTTTAAATGTACATGTTTAAAATTGTCATCAATGTATTCTGTATTTTTAAAGTCAATAAATCAGATCATTCCAGCATGTCTCTGTGTTTTTAAGTCTGCTTCTTCCACTGGGGCTTCTCATTTTCACATGTTTGTACATCCATCTACAGTAATGAAACTGCACAGTTTGGGACATTCTCCTGAACAGAGGTATCACTAGAACTGTGTTTTAAGAGTTCTTGCTAATATTTTACAATTTTATATCATGCAAACTTTATGCATATTGAACCATTTTTGCACAAGAGGAAATTTCGGCCTCAGGTAGTAAAACTTTACTTAAATGTGTTCAAATGTGCATATACTGTATTGTCTCTAACATACCAATGTTGTCTACTGAGTATGAATTATTTTGTTAATGTTTCGTCTTTCCTTGATTGATTAAACTTGAATCCCACTTGAATATATACTTGAATTGTGTTGAATTCCATAAAACCTGTCAGAAGACAAATGCCTGGTCATGTTTCATCCCAAAATCGAAAGATAGAAATAAGAAATTATATAGTGCATAAAAGCCTATTTTTTAGAACTTTTATGATTTTTTATATTGTGGCATTAATTTCCTAGCAGTTGAACATGTTTATCCCCATTTCGCAGTACCATAATGCAAAAATAAATTCTCACAGCACAATGTGTAAAAATGGTATTGACAAATTATTTGTCCGGCTTTCAATTTGTTTCATTGTATTGCATTGCATTCTATTGCAGTATTTTAATAAAAACATTTTATTGCAGCATTTTCAAAAAAATAAAAAATAACAGTAATCGTAAACTAATGAGAATCAAGAATAATACCAATTACACATGCCTACACACATTATGATAATAAGAATTTTTGAGGAAGAAATGTGCTTAACTGGGATGAAGATAATGTGACAGTGCAAAAAAATGCATGTATTCATCATTATTTTAATGCAAATATAATTTCTGGGGTTTTTTTATCTTTTGATTATTGGGGTGAGATGTGAGATGAGATATTTGTGAGATTTTTCTAATTCATTAGTACTGAATGCCATTTTGGTATGATTTGAAATTACTATTAATTACTATTATTATTTAATTATTAAACATGTATTGACATCAGTCTACTTTTTCTGTTTTAATTTTTTGTATTTTTACAAAGTCGTAAAAAACAACAAAGATCGTATAATTAAGTCTGTGTTTGATTTATTTTATTTTATTTTTACTGTAAAGCATGTAAAATAGTTTATTCATCATTTACACATGTAGTGCCTCATGTAAAACACACTCTCATCCCTGTGGCCTCTCTATATCTGTATGTGTGTTCTGTGATTGATAGGTCATGGAGTGAAGACGTTAGTCTCTCTGACTCAGATGGCAGTCCTCACTGGTGCCGAATGGCCGTGACCCAGAATGCACCTGGTGGCTTCCTAACCAATGGCAATGGGAGTGGAAGCAGCACGCCCTCAGAACCAGGAGCCACGGTCAAATCTCTCATCAAGTCTTTTGATACAGCTGTGCCGAGTGAGGACACGAACTGTCTCGCTGCTCCCGTAGTCTCCCTCTTGTTCTCTCCCTTTTTCACATCTTTTAGCCATGTAACATTCATTTTAAATATCTGAGACATTAATGAGTAAAATGTCTCAGATAGTAAAATGACTGCTGAAAAAATATTTAGGCAGTGATTAAATGTTTAGATCATGGCGCTATCATGGTGAAACAGATGCTAACAGAAGCCGTACTTTAATCTGAGCTAATGATGTAATTCTCTCCAAACATCTCCTGTCTGCCATCACAATCTATCAGTAACACGGCAGCAGGAAAGTCTGGCTCTCATTACAGCAGCCAGACCTCTCAAATCATTCCTGCCTGTCTTTATTCTGGACAGATACTTCTGTAAGTTACAGGGGTGAGACAGCAGGACTTCTGCTCATTAATCACAAAAAATGTCATGTTAGATTGGAGAGGTTGTTTAATGTTCCTAGAATAATAAGACAAAGAATCCCATTATTAATAACCTTTAGTACAGCTTGTGATTTTTATAAAATGTTCTGCAGAATACAATGGGGTATTTCAAAAAGTCTAATGTGGCGTCGTCAAACAGTCATTCCAGCTTATATAATGGTCCTCATGAACCATTTCTTTACCTTAAACGGGTTGTATTATGACAAATCCAATTTTCCCATTTACATTTTATATGACCTTAATAGTTTGAGTGGCAAATTTCGGTTACAGATTAGTTTGCGAACCTTTGCATGCTGTTTTTCAAGGATGGGCCAGTAAAAAAAAACTATATTGGATGAATAATAATTTTAAAAAAGGGTAATATTATGCCTTATCCTCTTGACTTATTGTATTATGTTCTATTTTTTGTGTAAATGACCTTGAAGTGATAATTCACCCATTGAAATTGTCATCATTTACTCACCCTAATGTCATTTTTAAAAGAAGATTTTTTAAAGATTTTTTTTATTGTCCATACAATAGAAGTCAGTGGACACCAGAACTGTTATAAAACGGATAGTTACAGTCATAGATTATGATTGTTTTAGCCACATTTGAAGCTGTTGTAAATTCATTACATCAGTATTGTTATACCACTATGAAAAATGTTTTAAAATGTCACATTTTTGTTGAACATTTTGACTTATTGGGTGTACTAAGCACATGCTAACCTTTTATAAAAGCAACAAGCCCTGTAAAGCCATGGTTTACAGTAAATTTAGAACAGATAAGCGGGATTTAGTCTCTCCACTCCACATTGTATCTAACAACACACCTTAGCTGTTCTAAATTCAAAAACACCTCTTTTGTGTTCCAAAAGTCATACAAGTTTGGAATGACATGAGGGTGAGAAAACAAAGGTTTTTTTTTCTTTTTTGAGTGAACTATTAATTCAGATTTTTAAAGGGGTCATTGGATGCCCATTTTCTACAAGTTGATATGATTCTTTAGGGTCTTAATGAAAAGTCTATAACATACTTTGGTTAAAATTTCTCAATGGTAGTGTAAAACAACATAGTTTTTCCCTGTCAAAAACAGCTCTGTTCATAGCAAGCCGTTTCATGGCATGCCCCTTTAAATGCTAATGAGCTCTGCTCACCCCACCCCTCTCTTCCGTGTGGAGAGTGAGACTGTTAAGTGTTGCCAACTTAGCGACTTTGTCGCTAGATTTAGCGACTTTTCAGACCCCCTTAGCGACTTTTGTTCCAAAAAAGCACCTAGCGACAAATCTAGCGACTTCTTGGACAAACCTTATTTAGTCTCTGAACATTTGACAATAACGAGCTTTTAAAAAGGTATCACCTTTAGGATTTGGAGGTTATCCCAACTCCAAATTTTCCTTTGATTATATCCTTTTTATTAACCAGTTGGGCAAGAAGCAGGGGCATAGCAGCCATTTTAAAAGTGGGGGGACAGCTGTCAGGTGATGCAAAAATATGATGTACATAATGTATAAAATACATTCATATTCATATAATAAATTCTAAATAGAGTAACAATTGGAGTTTTACTGAAATATGATAAAGTCTGATAAAGTAAGATAAGTTTTTGGCGCAAAACAACTTTACTTTATTGGGAAAGGATAATTCTATTCCAGACGCGAGCAGCACGACGTGACAACTGACAGCAGAACCCAATAATCAGTTATGTTTCATTTAGCAGACGCTTTAATTCAAGTAGAAGCATTTAACACACACTGGATCCAGCGCAACGTGACGAGGTTTTGAGTTCTATTGTCTTTTGTCGCGTCGCATGATCGCATCGCTCGTATCCAGTGTAGACGCGATGTTACAGTAGGTTAAATCATAACATGGAAATTTGATCGGGTGATTCACGTCATTGCGAAATAACACATAATTACAGTGTGTGTTTGAAACAAGCACGTAATCGTCCTCTGCTTTTTTCTGGGGTGCATTTTACCCCAGACCGCCACAGAGCAAAGAAGTGAATGAATGAAAGAAATCATGAGAATAACAGGAGATCTGAATGGCAGACACTCCCAAGAGATGATTCGCTGAATGTTAGTTCACTCAAATCTAAGTAACAAATCAGAGATCATGGGCAGAAATATTGGCAGTGGGTCAAAAAATTTGCGGGGGACAGAATCACCTGTTTCTAACAGTCCCCCCCCCCATCCCCCCATAGCTGTCTTTTATGAGAATATATAGTAAAATATAATTGATTTCTGTGATCAAAGCTGAATTATCAGCATCATTACTCCAGTCTTCAGTGTCACATGATCCTTCAGAAATCATTCTAATATGCTGATTTGCTGCTCAAGAAACATTTCTGATTATTATCAATGCTGAAAACTGTTGTGCTGCTTCATATTTTTTGTGGAAAATGTGATACCATTCTGTCTTGTAAGATTAAAAAAAATAAAAAAATATATTTTTCTTCAACAAGTTGCATTAAATTGATTTAAGTGACAGTAAAGATATTTACACTTATTACGAAGTACTTATATTTCAAATAAATGCTGTTCTTTAACTGAGAACCA
>JAFVLL020007455.1:115098-126071 GCA_021397915.2 Tor tambroides
ATAAAAAGACGTTTATGACATTAAAACAGCGACATCTGCTGACGGACAATGTGCTGCGTTGTCACGGGAACATCCCAGCTGAAGATGATGAGGAAATTAGATCGCTCCCTTCACCAAGTGCGTTCCAAACGACTAAATAATGGCACGCATGTGCCCTGCTCACTCCAAAGTCCCCACTCCAAGGGGATAAGGATGATAAGGATGATTTGGAACTTGCCCGTGAATCGTTCGATACACGATACGCGTATCGTTACACCCCTAATATATATTTAAAAATGTTTGTATTTAAAAAAAAAAGTAATGATTTTTAGGAGACAAATGCAATTGTAGGCTTAGTTTTTATTTGCTTAAATACATTTATTTTATGAAATACACTAAAGTTTGAGTCTATTAAATTTTTTTATGTTTGTGAAAGAAGTCTCTTATGCTCATTAAGGCTGCATTTATTTGATAAAAACATTAATATTATGAAAAATTATTACAGTTTAAAATAACTGCTTTTTAATTTATTGTAATGTATTCCTATGATGGTAAAAATCAATTTTTAGCATCATTACTCCAGTCTTCAGTGTCACATGATCCTTCAGAAATCATTCTAACATGCTGATTTTGTGCTTAAGAAAAATGTAATTTAAAAATGCTAATTTTTTATTTTTGTGAAAAATGTGAGACATTTTTTCAGGATTCTTTGAATAGAAAGTTCAAATGAAAAGGATTTATTTGAATAGAAATCTTTTGTAACATTATAAATGTCTTTACTGTCACTTTTGGGAAAAAAAAATGTTATGCATCTTTGTTGAATAAAAATATTCATCTCTTTCTTAAAAAAATGTCTTACTGACACAACACTTTTAAATGGTAGTGTATATATCATTTTTGTGAATTATAATTTTGTCCTGATTTTTCAGATCAAATCAAGAGGCTGGAAGAAAACAAGGCTGAGCTGGAGAAGCAGATTAAGGCCATGAATAAACAGATGAAGGTGGAATTGTTTATCTTTTTTTCTTCTTGTACTTTCTTCATTTTGTAATGAACTACAGCATAACCATGCATGTTTGACAGTGGATGTCAGTTTGTATAATTCAGGAGGAATATCTTCCATCTGTGCAGAACAGTGCTATGTGTATGAGACCAGAAAGGTCTTCATTAGAACACACTTTGAGCTGCAAATGCAAGCTGGATTGCAGTCTACCATGTCAGTGCCCATCAGTCACTGAGATTGAAAATGACATTTCCATGACCAGCCCCATGAGCTCACAAGAAGGCCAAAACACTTCCACTCCACATGACTAAAAATGCATGTTTGTGTGTGCGGACTTTCAGGATGAGACAGAGGAGTGGCGCCGTTTCCAGGCTGACCTCCAGACAGCAGTAGTGGTCGCCAATGACATAAAGGTGGAAGCTCAGCAGGAGCTGCGCATGCTGCGAAGACGTCTGCAGGAGGAGCAGGAGCACAGCGCAAGTCTGGCTTCAGAGTTGGAGCAGATCCAGGGCACTAGGTACACAATCACTCATGAACTCAACACTGCCCTCCCCTCTGCTATCCATCTGGGCTCTCAACTCTACAACCATCACCTCTATTCAAATATCAATCTCTGACAGCCGCTGACTGGGTTCACTGGTATAGTTTGCTACATCTCAAGATCAGATAAAGAATTGGAATTTGACTTTTTAAGTGTCTGAAATTGATATCTGACATTTTAAAGGCTGCAGTAAACTGTACCAATGAACACTCAAATCACTAGTCATGCAAAATTACCCTCACTCCTCTGCTTTTACACACTATCTTGCATCTGTTTACTCTTTTTTGTTTATTTGTTTGTTTATAGTAGCTTTAAACTGTGATATGGCCCCAAAAAACGACTACCTTCTGTGTTCGAAACCAAAGGCAGCTCTGTAAATATTCCTTTTAACTTCCAAGGAAAGTAAATTAAAAGACATAAAGATAAAAGACAAGTTCAAATGAACTTTAGACATAAGTATTGTAGTCATCAAATATTTGCTTGATTATCTCTTTTTAGAAATGGAATAAAAAGTTGGGCATTTATAAATGTTCAATATTATATATGTTATTATTTATAGTTACTATTATGATATTTCTTAATATTTTGAATTACCTTGTGTTTTCATTTAAATTTGTATTTTCTGTTTTCATTTAAATTTTAGTTTAAGCTTTTGTCATTTTTTTTAATTATATATATATATATATATATATATATATATATATATACACACACACACGTTTGTAATTTTAATGTTTTTAATTTTTTTTCAGTTTTTTAATTTAAGTTTATTTATTTTGCTTTATTTCAGTTAACGAAAACAATTTTGAATAGTTTTAGTTAACAGTAACAAGACTGTAAATATTGTTTACTTTGTTCAACCACTCAATTAAACATCATTTTTATTTATATTTTTATTTCTTTAACTAGCCACCAAATCACATACACACAAAATGTGGGATGTCATATTAGGAAGTGAATACAGCTTTTTTTCAGGTTTCATACACAGCCTTATTTTGAACACACAAATATATCTGCCATATCTTTTAAATTATAAACACTCATTTAGATGAACTGATGATCTATTTGATGTGCAAATTTATACATTTCATCCACCAAGAACAACTGATTATCTGATGCACCGAACAAACTGTTTGAGGAAAATGAATGTCCCAGCAACATCTTTACCTGTGTCAAAAGGTGTTTAGTCTTTGGTGTTGGGCTGGCATTAATGCTTTGGTGTTCATGTCTGTTTTGTGTGCTAGCTTCGTAGAATATTTTGCATTAGTCTGCAGAGCATTAGCAACAACATTGTCTCCCCATTATCATGTGACACAAGACCTGTGCGCTTCATTATAGGAATCCAATAAGATGAGTGCATGTATTGAAGTATTTTGAGATGGGCGCTTTTATAAGTAGTGCGTTTGAGTTGCTAGATCTTTAAAAACTCTTCCCCTCCGTTCAAACGGACAGCCAGTGTGCGTCGATTTCCCCCCTCCCTCAGATGCTCCCTGAGATTGCTCTCTAAAGGATTTCCCTCTGGCCCAGGTGAGTGCACTATTATCACCAGCCCAGCACTCATACAGAATGCTAGTATGAATGCTTATGGATGGTCAGAGTGATTTAATCATTGAGGATGTTCAAGAGCTTGTGTCTTGCCTGTTTTCCCTGCCTTAGCCACTGCTTTGAACAATACTACTATCTGATTGGCTTTGCTCATTTTATTCAAATGGGGCTGGGTCTGCTTTGTTTGCCAGTTCTACTTTTCCTTACTTTCTTGCCCTTGAAAACTTTGTATATGGCGACATCTGCTGTTTGCTATGATTTTTGCTCACAGATTGTGAAACAAAAACGGGTTTCTGGAAACGTTTGAAGGTTTTCTTCCTTCAATCATCTGCTTACAATCTGCTAATGAAAAATATCAAATGTTTTATTGATTTCCAGAGAGATGCATGAAGGTTGATGATGACGAATGAGCATTTGCTGCCATGATGAAAACATTTGTTTTATAAATGATGCTCGATTTACTGGTGATGCTGCTCATCTCAATGAGTCAATCTGAGGCTTTCATCCTAATAAACTCAATTTAGCAAGTATTTTATTAATATGTCTTCATTCCGAACCTGAATGTTAAATATACCTTTGTTTTCTTTGTTTCTTTCAGAATTGCCACTGGATCTGCATTTGAGACCTCCAAGACTGCAGTTGAGGGGCGATAGATATGTAGAGTTAAAACTGATGACTGGTTTACAGTATTGTAATACAGAAGTTATCTGTGTGTCAGTATTATTCGTGAAGAGAAAGTGGACAAATTCTGAATTTTTGGATGAAAAAGATGTCACAAAACCGGAATACATATGCTGTTTCTACAGCTGCTCAGAGGAGATATTTTGTGTTTGTTCTAAAGCAAACAGCACCTGCACTATTTGAAGTGTGTTTGATCACGTGACCTGCTTTAGGCTTGTGTTGTTATACCTTTAAGCAGGGCCAACTGAAATGTTGGGGATAATTGGAACAAATTGACTAGGATGTATCTGTAACATTAATTTATTATATCCCTGACTGGGCACTGTCTTTTTAAAGTACAAAAATAGCTTTGTATTGTGCTGCCTTAGGAATAAAGCCAACATATATGGACCTTTAATACTTAACCAGCACTTTTTGCTTTTGTCTTAACAGTTTGTATTTCGACAGCAACCACGACAGGGTAAACCATTTAATTCCCTCTATTCCAGGTCATTTCTTTCATATACTCTGTGTTTACACATTGGGCAGAGCAGATACATCTATTTGAGTTACATGAAGACTTTGGGAACTTACATGTTCCGCTTTTCAAATTATGAAATTTTAGTTTCGTGCTGCTGTGTGCAGGTCCAACACTAGATGGCAGACAAACCATTCCTATCAACACTCCAACATATCAAGCTTGTTTTAGTCTTTAAACACACTGATTCTTATAGTTAAAACCCAGTTGGTTTACAACCCACTAACTTTTAAATGTTTTCATTTGATTTACTCAAGCACTAACCAATGAAGATTACTTGTATTGGACGATGTTTGCTGTAGGGTAAGGATGGTTGTGTTGTCCCTGTGTCGTTTTTTTGTTACATCACTTTCACGAAAAGTAGTGATAAGAAATCAGTCGAGCTTTTGAGAAACGTGCTTTACCTCACGTTCAAAGTAAACAACTTAGCTAAGCACTTATGTTTGTGTTCCTCATGCGTGAAGCTTTCTACTCCACTCCACATCCCTATTTGCATTGTTTAATCATCTGTGGCCAATTTCAGCTTGAAAGTTTCTCAGTAAATGTGAATATCAAATGATATTATGAATGCGAATGAGACATGACTCGCAAATATGAAGTGTACAAACGTCAGGTCCTCGACTGCTGTTTTGCCAAATCTCAGGTTGTATGTCTCGCAGGAACATATTGGTCTAGATGCAGTTTATCAGAAATTATATTACATGCTGGTATTAACAGTTCAGGAGATGACTGTCGAATATGATTGCATGCTTAGTAGTTTCACACCTCTGCCTTTAAATGATGCAGTTTCTGTTACGATTCAGTGAATGTGTAGATGTAACTTATGTACTGTTTTCATGTGACTGCAATGACGTTTGTACTCATGAGAGATACAATACTATTTATCTCTTAACACATGGGGTTTTAAATGTACATTTGTTTAAAATTGTCATCAATGTATTCTGTATTTTTAAAGTCAATAAATCAGATCGTTCCAGCATGTTACGTCTGTGTTTTTAAAGCTGCTTCCACTGGCGCTTCTCAATTTTCGCTTTCACATGTTTGTATACATCCATCTACAGTAAAGAAACATGACACAGACAGACATTTTGGGACTTTATCCTGAGCAGAGGCATTACTAGAACTGTGTTTTAAGAGTCCTTGGTAATATTTTGCATTTTTATATCATGCAGTACTGTTCGCATATTGAACCATTTTTGCACAAGAGTGCACAAAATTTCTGCCTCAGGTAGTAAAACTTCACTTAAATGTGCTCAAATGCGCATATACTGTCTCTAGTACACTGTGATGTGTGGACAGTTAGCTCTAATATACCAATGTTGTCTACTGAGTATTGATTTAACATGAGAAATGTTATCTTTATGGTCTTGTACTAAAAAATTTTCAATTAATCCCTTAATGTAATGTTCTTTTTGTGGAAATTATATGTGAATTTTTAACAATCAGCCATCATTTCTGAATCCCACAAAACCTGTCAAAAGATTTGGCTGGTCATGTTTCATTTCAAAATCAAAAGATAGAAATAAGAAATTATATTGTGCCTAAAGAACACAAGATTAAGATTGTGGCATTCATTTCCTTGCAGTTGAGCATGTTTACCCCCAATTTGCAGTAAAAAAAAATTAAATTAAATAAAAAAATTACTACAATATGGAAAAACTGTATTTACAAAGTTTTTGTCAGGCTTTTAATTTATAATATTGCATTGCATTCTATTACAGCATTTTAATAAAATATTGCATTTTAATACAAAACATATTGCAGCATTTTCATATCCATTTAATATCAATTACACATGCTTAGACACTACAAATTTTTGAGGAGAAAATGTGCTTAATTGTGATGAAAATAAAGTGACAAAGCAAAAAAAATGGAGTCCAAAAATATCTTTATATCTTTATGTTCTCTTTTGATTTTTGGGGTGAGATGTGAACCAAACATGATTTAACTAATTCATTAGTACTGAATACCATTTTGATATGACTTGAAATTATTGTTAATTACTATTATTATTTAATATTATTAAATTATTAAACATGAATTGGTATCAAGCTACTTTTTTCAGTTTTAATTTTTTGTATTTTTACAAAGTCATAAAAAACAACAAAAATCCTATAGTTATCTGTATTTTATTTTATTTTACTTTAAAGCATGTAAAATAGTTTATTCATATACAAATGTAGAATACATTCACATCCCTGTGGCCTCTCTATATGTGTATATGTGTTCTGTGATTGATAGGTCATGGAGTGAAGACGTTAGTCTCTCTGACTCAGAAGGCAGTCCTCACTGGTGCCGAATGACCGTGTCCCAGAATGCACCTGGTGGCTTCCTAACCAATGGTAATGAGAGTGGAAGCAGCATGCCCTCAGAACCAGGAGCCACGGTCAAATCTCTCATCAGGTCGTTTGACACAGCTGTGCCGAGTGAGGACGCGACCTTTCTCGCTGCTTTTCTTTTTTCCCTCAGTCTCCCCTCATTCTCATTCTCTCCCCTTTTCACATCTTTTCTTATTAATGTCTCAAATATTTAAAATTAATGTTACATGGTAAAATGTTAGATGGTAAAACGATTGCTGAAAAAATATTTAGGCAGTGATTAAATGTTTAGATCATGGAGCTATCATGGTGAAACAGATGCTAACAGAAGCCATACTTTAATCTGAGCTAATGATGTAATTCTCCAAACATCTCCTGTCTGCCATCACAATCTATCAGTAACACGCCAGCAGGAAAGTCTGGCTCTCATTACAGCAGCCAGACCTCTCAAATCATTCCCGCCTGCCTTTATGTTGGACAGATACTTCTGTAAGTTACGGGTGGTGAGACACCAGGACTTCTGCTCATTAATCACAAAAAAAAGTCATGTTAGATTGGAGAGGCTGTTTAATGTTCCTAGAATAATAAGACATAGAGTTCCATTATTAATAACCTTTAGTACAGCTTGTGATTTTTATAAAATGTTCTGCAGAATACAATAGGGTATTTCAGAAAGTCTAATGTGCTGTCGTCAGACAGTCATTCCAGCTTCATCAAAATATAATTGTCCTCAAAAGGGTCCTCATGAACCATTTGTTTACCATAAACGGTTTGTATTATGACAAATCCAATTTTCACATTTACATTTTATATGACCTTAATAGTTTGAGAGAAGATTCATTTGTAACCCTCTGCATGCTGTTTTTCAAAGATGGGCCAGTAAAAAACTATTGGATGAATAATAATTAAAAAAGCGATATTATGTAGTATCCTCTTGACTTATTGTATTATGTCCTACTGAACTTCCTGTGTAAATGACCTTAAAGTGATAATTCACCCAACAAATTGAAATTCTGTCATCATTTACTCACCCAAATTAAATTTTTAAAAGAAGGTATTTTGAGATTTTTTTTTTTTTTGTCCATAGAAATCAGTGGTCACCAAAACACGGATAGTTCCGGTCCTTGATTATGATTGTTTTAGCCACTTTCAAAGCTGACCTCATTAGATCAGTATTATTATGCCACTATGAAAATGTTTTAAAATGTTAGATTTTTGTTGAAAATTTTGACTTATTGGGTGGGCTAAGCACATGCTAATATTTTATAAAAGTCTGTAAAGCCATGGTTTACAGTGATTTTAGAACAGATAAGTGGGTTTCAGTCTCTCCGCTCCACCTTAGCTGTTAGAAAATAGTAAATTCAAAAACACCTTCTTTTGTGTTCCAAAAGTCATACAGGTTTGGAATGACATAAGGGTGAGACTATCCACTGAGTGAACTATCCATTCAGATTTTTAATGTTGTCTGTGTGGCTGGAAATAGGATTTTCTATAGCCATTTTTAAAATTGTTTCACTTGTATTCTTCTAGATGGAACCAGCAGCTCAGTACAGATGCATACATCTCCCAGAAGCCCCCTGAGTGGCATACCAGTCCGTACAGCCCCTGCTGCTGCTGTCTCACCCATTCAGGTAATATAAAACTCACAATAAACCACGCATTTATATTGGAGTATGGGCCATGTTATCAGTGACATGTGTTTTATGTTTCTAGAGGCACTCTGGAATCAAGCCGCTGTCAAAGACCCTTGAGAGAAAAATCGCCTTTGGAGATTTCCCCCACAATGGTACTTCATAGTGACATAGAATTGAGGAGCATCCTTCAAACAACACTTCAGTTATGCTTAAACACCAATACTGTAGAGAAACAATTACATTTAAAGTTCAACTGTTCATAGCATCTGTGGCATGTTGTTGCTTACCACAGACATTTTGAAATTGTGAAACTGTGCGCATGTATGCACTTGCAATACAAAGTCAATATCTTAGTCTGAAATCTGTCTAAAACATAGGTGTCTAAAATGGGGTCTATTGGTATTGCTCTGGGAAAGAAAAGTAAAAGTATATTTTTTTCAAAAGTACAGCCACATTGTACATTTTAAGATGAGTTAAAGTTCATCTGCTTAGAGCACTAGTTCCAATGCTAATATAGGATTTCAATAACTTATAACAGATCAAATAACACATGAGAGAATGAATATTTGTGACTATTATGATCTTCACTTTTTTTTTTTAAATCTTCAGAATGCAACTTCCACTGAAGTTGTCCAAAAAAAAAAAGAAAAGAAAAATGTGTACATTTATAGTGCAAACAGTTCTTCAGGATAGTGAAGTGTAAGAAATATGTAGTAAAACAAGCCAAGAAGATAGTGTAAATATCTACAGTACTGTTCAAATATTTGGGGTCTGTAAAACCTTTTAATGTTTTATATCTTTTTTAAGTCTCACCAATGTTGCATTTATTTGATCAAAAATACATAAAACAGGAATATTATGATTTTTTAAAAATAATTTTAAATAGTTTTTTATTTTAATATATATTAAATTGTAATTTATTCCTGTGATGGCAAAGCTAAATTTTCAGCGTCATTACTCCAGATTCTTCAGAAATCATTCACATGTGGTAATTTGCTGCTCAATAAAAGTGTCTTATTTTATTTATTTTGTAACAATTTCTTTACTCTCACTTTTGATCAATGTAATGCATCCTTGCAGAATAAAATTATTAATTTATTAAAAAAATGTTTTGCTGACCTAATACCTTATTATTTTGGTCATGTATCATGTATTATGTTGGTGTATTATTTCTTCAGAAAGTGGTTTGCTTTGGCATTCGTAGTATCAGTTATCTTAATTTAAATAAATATTGTGTCATATCTTCTCTTTGTGGATTTTATTATGTCCTTAGAGAAGATATTCTCCAGATATGTGGCAATAATAGGACACAATATTAAATTTCCTCTGTGTGTCTGTGGTTCTGTCTCTCTCAGGGTCATGTGATGAACTGAAGCCCTCGTCTCTTATGAGGAAGAGTCCATCCCTTGAGTCTGTGATTAAAACTCCAACTCACTTCAATGGCCGCACATCCTCCTTTACTTACAACAGAGCCAACAGCAAACTCAAGTAAGCTACAAAAACACAAAAGCACAGATGCAGTGAACGTCTTCTTCACTAGGGGCACTAAAACAACAGATGACTCAGTCTTATGAAAGAAAGACACACAGCTACCTTTCGTTGCTAAATATATGTGAATAAAGCTGAGACATAGACTAATAAGATGACTCAAAGACCTGAACTGCATTTCTTATCCATGATACACTTCCATTACACATTCCTCAACAGTTTCTCCCTGTTTTCATTTCGCTAACCCCTGCTGTCCTGCTTAGAATCAATGCCTCGAGTTATGCAAGTCAGTCTCTTTGGTGATTCACAATTTGAACAGAATCATACTTGGCACAAACTGATACAACAAAAAAGGTCTTGATACAGAAAGTTAGTCATGACCTTTTTTTGCCCTGCTTCAAAACCACTGTTGAGAAGTTGACACATAATGTGTTCATGGATCAAGGTTTTAGTTTAAAATGTACATTAATATGTAAATTTGTCATGGTCCTGTAACATATCATTTAAACATTTCACCATTTGTTACTTTTTTTTTTTTTTTTACAATTTTTAAATGACATATAGATAGAAATTCCTTAATGTGTTTTAAATTGGTGTCAATGAAAACAGACACTGTTTGATGTGTCTTTTTCATTATTATTAAAAATGACGGAATTGCCTTGATATACACTACCATTCAAATGTTCCTGAATTTTTTTTTTTTTGTAAATCTTATTTCAAGATTTTTTTAATTTTATGAAATTCTCTTTTGCTCACCAAGACTGCATTCATTGATCAAACATAAACAGTAATATTGCACAGTAATAAGTAACACGCTTGAGGTATTCGGCCAATCACAATGCACTGGATAGCTGGCCAATCAGAGCACGCCTCGCTTCTCAGAACGATGAGCTTTGTAAAAATCGACGCGTTTCAGAAACGCAGAGCATAGAGGAGCAAAAATAATGTACAGTATGTGGAAAATAATGTATTTTTGGACCTCGAACCATGTAAACACATTGCATTACACCAAATACACAAAATAATCGTAAATATGCAGATGTTGTTTATGCTCAAACAGCTACATTACACACTAACAAAAGTTAAAAAGGTGAAATCATATTATATGACCCCTTTAAATATATACACGCATGTTGTTTGTATTTATATATACATAATCAATATACACATTACACACTCATATATCATGTAAACAAAAACTTATTTTGGATGCGATTAATCGTGATTAATCGTTTGACAACACTAATATATATATATATATATATAT
>JAFVLL020007456.1:0-39114 GCA_021397915.2 Tor tambroides
CATATCAGTATAGATATCCAGCATGATATTTTTCCCCATTGAGATCTGATGTGTTTTCAAAGTGTTCCTTTAATTTTTTTGAGCAGTGTACATAAAATACAGTGCAGTCAGTTCAGACGTAACACAGTGCTCATTCAGTAAATGCACAGCTAAACAGATGAGTTTTGAGTCTAGATTTAAATGTGGCTAATGTTTTAGCACATCTGGGCCCATATTCACAAAACATTTTAAGGCTAAAAGTAGCAAATAGAAAAGGTCGTAGTGCCAAACACTCGTCCAAAAGTCCAGTAGACCAATAATATAAGGTGCACAGATCCAAAAAAACACAAAGGTATATAGACAAAGGAGATCTGCACTCATCCAGACAGTCCAAAAAGGCTTATATCATTTATTACTCAGAGGTCACTAAATTGTGCAAAAAAAGTGCAAAGGTGCAGAAGTGCAAAACGTTTTTTGGGTATGAACCCTTCCTCAGTGCCATGTGAATGATATAAGCCTTTTTGGAATGTTTGTATGAGTGCGGATCTTCTTTGTCTATAAGGGTAAAAGTAGCTCACAACACACCAATTTAGGAGAAAATCTTAAAAATAATGGGCGTGTCAGTCCTAAATTTAGGACTCCTAAACTTTTGCTCTAAGACTATTTCACAAAGCGTTTTAGCGCTAAAACTAGCTCCTAAATCTGTGAAATGTTAGTGAAGAGGACTCCTAAGTCACTATCAAATCACAAACTATCCTCCCTGCTGAAAAAAACAATACAAACCACAGAAATTCTAAAGGTTTCCACCACAAATACCATAACAAACATTACAAACCATCAACTTTTAACCATTTAAACCATTAAAAAATGGTTTCCTGTAGTGTTTTGGGACATATTCCATTAGGATTTAGTGGTTTTAACAAGCCAACAATAGAAGGTGACCAATTACCAGTAGAGACCAACAGACACATTACAGTTAGAATTAAAACCAGTACAATTCCCATTAAAACCAGTAAAACCAATAAAACTTCTGTGACGGGTTCTATCGTTGTGTTTTGTTTTGTTTTTTAGCAGGGCTGAAATGGCTGTTGCTGGCAATCTGTCTGAGAATGTAAACATTTTAGAAACACGCTGCATTTATTTGCACACATACGTTTTTGGTTATGGAGGTTATCCCAACTCCAAATTTTCCTTTGATTATATCCTTGTTTTCATTGACAAGTTTCTTTTACGTTTGCATGTCTTACTATCAGCCATGATTATTCTACTCTGTTAATTAAAATGTTGTTTATGCATATCCGCTAACTGTTTACGAGAAGCACACATGTAAGAGGCTGACAATTAGCTGAACATACTTGTTTAATTAGTGACACTTAGCCTGCATTTAATCTTTATTTGAATGTGGCAACATTTATATTTTAAACCTTTATGTGAACATGACAAAATGATATGGCACTCTAAAATATTTCTATGAATGTATCTCTGACAGAGACCCCTATCAGCCAATCACTGTGTGCATAGTTAGAAAGCATACTGACATTATCCATATCAACGAGGTCAACCCCGCCTTTACTCTTAGCTTAAGACTTCTCTTTATTCCTTAGTAAAATTGTCTCAGCAGCTTTGTGAACAGGTTTTAAGAGAAAACTCTTAGCTAAAAACTTTTACTGCTATTTAGAAGAACTCTTAGTAGTAAGATAAAATGTTTTGTGAATACAGGCCCTGGGCCCGTATGTATAAAACTTCTCAGAAATGCTCTTAAGAATAGTCTTAAGCTTTGACTTAAGTGTCAAAAAATTCTTAGTAAAAAGTAGGACCTTTCTAAAAGTAGGAGACATTTATAAAGAAGCTAAAAGCAACTTTCAGTAAAGTCTAAGACTGATTCTTAAGTGTTGACTGAGGTGACACTTAAGTGTTGTGAAGTAAGGACTACAACACAAAATGGCTGACCTCGACCTCTGAATCAGCCAATAGTGAGCCTGCTCATGTAAAGTCACAGCAGCACAACACCAATCATTTAATGTAACTACAATAAAATCATTTAATAAGACGCTGACATTTTAATATTTAAATGTATTTTTTTAAATGCTTTGCATTGTGCAAAATTATCACAAATTATTACTGATGCTTTGTTTTCTATTGGTATGTCTCCTCGTTTACAGTTGGAGCAATGATGTGAACATGAGTAACATCAGTGGCTCCAAAACTCCAGGAAAGCCCACAATCCTCATAGAAGTGGCTTGTTTTTGAAATATGGTTTGGCGGTCAGTTGGAAAGTCAATAAACTGCCATATAGTAGTGGCCAAGGTGATGTCCGGCCTAGGAAATTTGACATCTTCACCCTTAATTTAAAAAAAAAATAAAATGTGCAAGATTTTGTAAGCATATTCAGAATCAGAATCAGAAAGAGCTTTATTGCCATGTTGCGCATACAAGGAATTTGTTTTAGTGTCATAAGCTTCCAGTACACAGAGACAACAACACACAGACAATAAAAATAAGATGAGAATAAAAAAATACACATATGTAAATATAAATACACACACACACACACAAAAAAATGTAAAATAAATAATAATAAATTGTATGTACAGTTGTGCTATAGATGATAGAATGGAATAGAATATTGCATAGTTGCTTAGAGTCAGTTGTTTTATTTGTGATAATAATGCAATGAAACATGCCAAATTGTGCGGTCATAATTTTTGGCCATGCTGTCGTACAAAGAAATTATGAACACATGCAAAAACAAGAGGACCAATGAAATGGAAATAACTTATGTTGTAGTCAATGTGCCAATGTTGCTAGATTTAGTGACTTCCTCACCCCTTTAGAGACTTTTTTTCAAAAGCCTAGCAACAAAATCAATTTCTTGGACAAACCTTATCTACATTCTGAGACTCTCCCATGATGTCATAAAGGCGAGTTCACTGACTTATGTAAATATAGATCAGTGAACTCACCTTTATGAAGTCATCTATAGCAACATTAAGTGACCAGTTTTAGCTACTTTCAATTGAAAGCAGTTGGCAACACTGGTCAGTGTTTTTTGTCCTTTGTATTTTAATGGTTTAAGTGAAATGTGGGGTCATAAAAAAATAAATAAATAAATAAAAACATAAAATAAAATCCACACATCACTTTTGGCCACTGTTGTGTTTGGTGCAGTTAGTGCCACAATATGTAAGACCCTGCTTACAGTGTCATAACCGGTGTACTGCTGCATTTTTCCAATTTTCCAGGCAAAAAAATTTAATTACTACTATCATTTCTGCAGTTAGAGCATTGACTTCTTGAGTGGAAGAGGTTATTAAATTTCTTACTTTGTCAGTTACAAAAAAAAAAAAAAAAGACTTTTTGATCTTGACAATCAAGTTTACATCATTTGATAAAACTCCATATCATATAAGTCCAATATGTCATATTTTCGCTGGAAAGTGTTTGTCTCCTCCTCTTTGCTGCCATCTTGTTACTCCTAACTAGGTTAGGAGACCTCTCCAGCTCTCTTAAATAATTTAGGAGCTGAGACCTAGTCTGAACACTTAGGAACCTTTATGAATCACACTTATTCTTAAGTCTAGGAATAAGAGTAAAATGACGTCATTCTTAGAATTTTGACACACTTAGGACTAAAATTTTACTCTGAGCGGCTTTATACATACGGCCCCTGATCTCTTTTGGAAGCTGGTTCCAACTGCGGGCGGCATAATAGCTAAAAGCGGACTCCCGTTGTTTTGTGTGAACCCTTGGTATTTCTAACTGACTTGATCCTAATGATCTGAGTGGTCTGTTAGGTTTATATTCAGTGAGCATATCTGCAATGTATTTAGGTCCAAGGCCACTGAGTGATTTATAAATGAGTAAAAGTACTTTAAAATCAATCCTAAATGTAACTGGAAGCCAGTGTAAGGACTTGAGGACTGGTGTGATATGCTCAGATTTGCTGGTTCTAGTCAGAATCCTGGCAGCAGCGTTCATGTAAAGTGTGTGTGTAAGGAAATATTGTGTCAAAATCGTGATTAAAATCAAAATTGCAATACTGATTAAAAAATCATGATAGTATTTTTTGTTCATATTGCACAGCACTAATGATAGATATTAAAATTCTACAATGTTTTGTAAAAAAAATAAATAAATTTAACAATCTTGTTAAAGTATTCATGTTTTTAAAGATTAGCTTAAGTGAGAATTTTATGATGACAAAGGTAATCTAAATGTACAAACAGTGGAAATGAGCAGACACAGTTAAAGGAATGAAAATTTGCAAAAAAAAATTTACTAACCCTCAGGCCATCCAAGATGTAGATGACTTTGTTTCTTCATCAGAATAGATTTGGAGAAATTTAGCATTACATCATTTGCTCACCAATGGATCCTCTGCAGTGAATGGGTGCCGTCAGAATGCGAGTCCAAATAGCTGATAAAAACACCAACATAATACACAAGTAATCCACATGGCTCCAGTCCATCAATTAGCATTTTGTGAAATGAAAAGCTGCATGTTACAGCTGGTGGAAAAAAAAAAAAAAAAAACTTTTCATTTTTCAGCAAATTTTCATCTTTAGGTTCCTTCATTATCCAATAAAAATCTCTAATATTGGCCAGAAACCTGTATGGTGCCAACATATTGTGCATCCCTATATTTTGCATGGTCTTTCACCTTAAAAGAGAGCTGAAGAGGGAGTGTGACAAATTGACATCTGAATTATTTGACATTTTAGCCTACACCATATGTGCCACAAGGAGTCAAACAGACAGGTGGGTGAAGTTGGCAGTACAAATTGGTTACCAGATAACCCAATTAACAAACATCCTGAAGCTATGAAGCAAAACACACTTTGAAGACCGAATTACTATATCGTATGCTGTGAAGTCACAAACCGTAGGTTCAATTCAAATGGTAAATAACACTGTAGTGTCATATGGACATTATGAATATTCATCATAAATATATCCTTCTTGAGAGTAATTTGTCAAGCTTTGACTCTTTTTGAAGAAAAACAGAGAGGATAAATGCACAGACATGGAAGGATTGCATAACTTGATCTCTATTCTATACTTATTATTCTGGCATCCAACAACAACAGAGGATGTAGTATGTCCTTTTTGTACTCCAAAATCAGAAAACAGCTCAAAAGAGTAAAAAAAAAGGAGCTTTTTAGTTTTACATCAGTCAACAGTCAGAAACACAATTATGAAATGGATATCCAACAATCCTATCTGAATCTTTTTTTAAACCCTTCAAATCTGAACAATCTGCATTTTTGTTTCTATGTACAGTAATCTGTTTTTTTCTTTTATTTCTAAATTCACAAGAAAGAAATGCAACAGACCCCATAATGAATGAAAGCCAAGGGATTGTGACAGGTGTGCAAAAGTTTTATTAATTATCTAGAATGTGGGGTAGGGAACTGATGTTATATTGACATTGGACACTTTTGCGAACTTGTTTGACTTTAAAATGTAATCCCCTTTTTACTTTGGTTCATTTGATGCTCAGGTCTTGTTGGATCCCACTCATTGAACAACTTTAGTCACATGAGTGGGAGGACGATGTAAGGGAGGGCAAATTTATGCACTATTGACAGAGGGAACGCAATTTCATCCCTGTTCTCTAATGACTGTAATCAAGAACTGAGAAATATGGAGAGCAGGCCATTTCAGACATGCTTAATTATTGCTCAAGGTTAGTTATCCAGTTAATGGGACATTTGGGATATAATGATGGTGTAATATGCACTGATTCTAAATCTAATATTATAACGTGTGTAGGAACAAACAGATGCATTGCTTGTTTTGAACTCATCAAAAATATTAAAAAATCATTCTGTTTGTCCTAATTGCTTGCATTTATTATATTGATCAACTGCATTGATGAATTTGATAAACGGTGGTAGTGATTGGAGAGGACGCTGTTTTTCTCCAAGGTAATATTGTTTATCTGGCTTGTATTCACCACTCGGGAAAGACAGACAACCAATCATAAGCTGCCCCAGTAATTACCTCATTAAATATTCAGGACCTTTGTACTGTAACGCAGAAACTCTACCGCAGGATTTAGATTCAGCGTCTGAGGAAATCCGTTTAAACGCGATAAACTGTGGTGGTTAAGTCATGAAGACTATTATTTTGTAGTATGTTTCCGACCGAAATCCAGAGTGGATTTATATATCAGTATTTTCACAAACAGACGAGAAGTTATTAGAAGAACTCGCGTGCCCGTCGTGAATTGCCTTTTTATAAACAACGTTATTGACCTTACTAATATGCAACAAGAACATTAACCCGAAATGTACAATGCGAAATCTTAAACCAAAATTCTGAATTAATGGAGATAATAAATCACACAGTTACACCTGTATATATATGGTTACACCTGTCTCCTTGAACCGGAAAAAGAATGTTGACGTACGTGCGTGAAACTTACGTACAGAAAGTCACGTACAGACAGCATCAGCAGCAGTCAAACAAGTCTAATTATTACAAATATTTTAAAATGTACATTGGTGATCAAACGTGTGGAATAAGATGTTTTATGTTTTTGAAAACAACACCACCAAGACTGCATTTATTTGACAAAAATACAGTAAAAACAGCACTACTGTAAAATATTACAATTTAAAATAACTGTTTTCTATTTGAATGTATTTTAAAATGTGATTTATCCATCCGAAAGCAGGTAAAAATAAATAAATCAGCATATAAGAATCATTTCTGAAGGATCATGGGACACTGAAGTAATGGCTGCTGAACATTAAGCTGCAATAAAAGGAATAAATTACATTTTAAAATATATTCAAATAGAAAACAATTATTTTAGATTGTAATAATATTTCACAATATTGCTGTTTTACTGCATTTTTGATCAAATAAATGCAGGCTTGTTGAGCATAAGAGACTTATTTCAAAAACATAAAAAAACTGTATTATTCCAAACCAGTATATTACAAATAAAACATTAATTTTAATGCAAAACAAGAATATTATATTATATTATATTATGTAAAATAATAATGTATGGGATCTTAGGTCTTCTATGACCTTAAAAAATTAATTCAATTATGAAAACCCTAACCTATTTAACTACAATGACAGTAACTGATTATATAGAGCAGTTCCTGGATCACCTCCACTTTGAACTGAACCTGCAAACCTTTGCAGTGTAGCCTGCTAGTCTTCTTTACCTTTAGGTTTTCCCCATCATTTGTAGCCAGCAGGAGGGAGACACGCAGTCGTTCTGACCAGTCTTTGACAGAAGCTCGCACTGTCTCTCTCTGGAAGCACGGAGTTCTTCCGAGTCGTCCTACCTTGAACATCAGTTCTGCTGAAGTCTTTTGTGATGACTCAGGCATTTTTGCTGTCAGCCTCAGCAGGAGAGTCTGCAGATGCACTCACATTATCCTGGGTTTGTTTGGGACTTCCTGGATGCTACTGTGAGACTTTGTTCTCTTAGAAATATTGATAGTTCAGTTGTTGTTGGGGAAACTTTCTGACCACTCTCACACTTTTTGACACTGACTCTGCTATTCATTTCTGAATCTCCTCTGAAATCTTCTCATAGGCCTATAAATACAACACTTTATTGTTGTCTGCACTACTGCAATACATTTTAGTAAAAATTTTAGCAGTGTCTTGTTTTCAGTTTATGCTCAGACTTATATCACTTTGGGAATTTAAAGGGTATAGTTCACCCAAAAATGAAAGTTCTGTCATTAATTACCCACCCTCAAAGATCAAAGGCCCAGAAGGGTAGTAAAAACATCATGGAAATAGTCCATGTTGGTCTAAAGTTACTCCAGTGCTTCAATTGTTATTTTCTGAAGTGACGGGAATGCTTTTTGTGTGCCAAAAAAAATAAATAAATAAATAAATATCGACTATATTCAAAATTTACTTCACTTCCGTTTCAATCTCCAACACTCACAAGAGCTTTTTCTTCTCTGGTCCACGAGAGCACCTCAACGCATGTGTGTTATGTTGACATGAGAGACGTTACATGAATTAAATTTTAATATTTAATATACTCAGAAAAGGTCCCAAATTTTAACATAGTAAGGAATAAAAATGAAAATGTGCTCACCCTCAGGCCATCAAAAATGTAGATGAGTTTGTTTCTTCATCAGAACACATTTGGAGAAATTTTACATCATTACATCACTTGCTCACCAGTGGATCCTCTGCAATGAATGGGTGCCATCAGAATATAATAATCCACAAGTAATCCAAATGACTCCAGTCCATCAATTAATGTCTTGTGAAGCAAAAACCTGTGGGCTTCTGTTAAAAAATCATCAAGATGTTTTTTAACTTCAAACCATTGCTTACTCTATCCATACTTTCTCCAAAGAAAAAAAAAATCTCATCTGAATCAGGAGAGAAATATGCACAGATCAAGCACCATTTACAATAATAATAAAAAAAACTGTCCAAAACAGTTCTAAACAAATATGTTGGTGGATTTTGATGTGAGAGAACAACAGCGGATGTACCACATTAATATGGATTATTGACTCATATTTTGGCTACGGTTTAAAGTAAAATGCCTGGATGGATTTCTTTCTTACAAACATGCATGTTTTCACTTCACAAGACATTAACTGGACTGTGGACTGGAGTCATGTGGATTGCTAGTGGATCATGGTGATGTTTTTATCAGCTGTTTGGACTCTCAATCTGACGGCACCCATTCACTACAGATGATCCATTGTTGAGTAAGTAACATAATGCTAAATTTCTCCAAATCTATTCTGATGAAGAAACACATTAATCTGCATCTTGGATGGCCTGATGGTGACTCAATTTTTCAGCAAATTTTCAAAAAATGTGTGCAATTTGTGTAATTGTTATGGTGTCTGCTTGCTTCTTCTCTTTTCTGGTTCTTATTCCTCTTATTCCTCTGGCAGGTTCTGTTAAATAACACTGCTGAACATCAATGATGACACCCCTGGTGTGATTGGTCAGTGGGAGAATGAGTCCCTGGATAAACACCTAGCAGACTAAACCTGCATGCATTGCAACTAAACCTCCTCCTGACTGAGTGTGGTGTTGTAGTTATTGTTGTAAGTGTTTACCCTTTTGTTTGTAATGGCATGGTGCCATAAGTTGGGTACACTCCATAATAATTCTCATTTGTTTTTCTCTAAAACCTTTATTGAGATTGTTGTAAATAGAGGGAAAATGTGGCCATAGGAGTGCAATTTGGACGCTGGGTGCAATTTTCTTTTTTAGCAACTTCATTTTCTCTTGTTTTTTGGCCAGGAAGGCGTAATTTCCATTTATTTGTGTTTTTTTCTATTAGTTATTTTCTCTCTCATAGTTAGATGACTTTTCCCCCATACTAAAACTGTTGTAGTTTTCTGCAATTTCATTTAATTAATTGATTTGTTTGGCTTTTGCAAAACCTCACCGTGTTCTTGAAGTGTTGAGATGGAGCCCCAACCGCAACCTTTTTATTACTCCTCTCCAACTCTAAGCTGGAAAGAGGAAGGCTGTTTTCTGTTGAGATGTCGCTTTGAATTCGATATAACTTTCCAAAGACAGCCATGGCTGTTCAGACAATAAGCTGACAGTAAATGAAGACCACTTGGACATATTAAGCAAAAACTTCTCTTGACTGAGTCACATACTCATATACATATTTATGGGATTACATAATACAAGTAATCAGGACAAACATCACTGATTTATTAAATATGACAAATCCTTAAACCCTTAATTAAACCATGACAAGCTGGCACCGTTTTTGCAAACAACCACTCCTCTCTAAGGTTAAACCACATAAATATTTGACTTACTGGAGCTAATTCACTCTTTTCCCTGTGGAATATTACATTTTTATCTGTGCATCTCAAAAACATTATAGGCTAGCATTTATGGGAGAAAAGGCTTATGTGTTTGGAACAGGGTTTAAAGTCAATTTATTGACTTGCTAAAATTGCTTGTCATAGGTCATAAGGGCCAACAAAATGCTAAGCTGTGAGTCTTGGCCAAATTAGGAAATTTGGTGGGTCAATGGAGAAGCAAAAAGACATGTCTCATAGAGAACGGTAACCATAGCAACAAGCATCCAAAGATGAGTCTCAGAGCTGAAAATCTCAGTACTCTTAATGTATATCATAAGAGGATAGCACTCTATCTCACAGAAATCTGACTACAAACATGCCTAAAGTAAATAAATAGTGCAGCGTTTTAAATTGTTGATCAACGCTTTTTGAAAATCGCATTCATTGTTTCACAGCCCTGAAAAAATTCATCATTCGTTCTCACAAATTTATCCAGATTTCATGTTGAGTTGATATAGCATGTGCAGATGAAAGGGGCACACATTCAAAAGTATATTCTTTGTGTTTAATAATGTATGTATCAGTACTGTCACTGTGCAAACTATTACAACCAGGGTTGCCAGGTTTTCACAACAAATCCCACCCAATTGCTACTCAGAACTAGCCCAAAACAAGTGTTGGGGAGTAACTAGTTACATGTAACGAAATTACATAATTTAAGTACAAAATAAATGTAACTGTAAACTGTTACAGTTACTGAGAAAAAATGTGTAATTAAATTACAGTTACTTCTGAAAATGTTAACGATAACGAAGGTTACATCTGAATATTTTCACACACATACAGATTTGATTGATTTCCTTCATGAATTGCATTTGACTGCTCTAAAATATGAGACACCAATGTTTCAGGAGTTTAGGACACAGAATAGGACACATGTTTATTTAATATCTGTTTTATTTCCTATTTGGGCTTGTGTATATGCTTTATTTTTAAAATTAACTTTTTTTTTTCAAGGCATTGTTAGATGCCAGTGTTTCCTGTCATAGTGACGCAAAGATTTGATTTCAAAAACAGTTTCATAGCTATTAAACTATGAGAAAGACTGATTTTGTGGTGGCTTATTATAATCTTAATTCAAGTGATGAAGGATTTTTAGAAGTCTGACAGTAATCAGTGTTGTGTACTACTGTAAGATGAACCCTGCCTGGTTTAAATGTTTGAAAATGATTAACAGTTTAGAAAAATTTAGAAAACAAATTGAAATTTGAGGGTAGAAAAATAATCAAATGTAATTAGTTACTTTAATAAAGTAATTTAAATAGTTACACTACGTATTACATTTTAAATAGGGTAACTTGTAATCTGTAACCTATTACAATTCCAAAGTAACCTTCCCAACACTGCCCAAAACTAGCTAACAATTGCATCTCGAGGGGGTTCCCCAGTAAAAATCGCATTCCAGGAGCTAAATATCACATTATTGGGGTCACTTCAACCCGCGGACATGAAAAACAACCCGCGGAAACAATGTTTAACATGGGAAAACCCCAGACTTGGCAACACTGATTACAACCCACTTATTTGTGTACCATATTAGAAAAGGTCAAAGGCCACAACAGCACAAGAACAGATCAATCACAGTCTTACAGAACAGGTCATCTTCTGTTTAAAGAGTTTTATCCTTTGACCTCATTGATTTATCACAAAAGCTTCTTGGGAATTAACTGGCTACATGTAGATGAGAGTTTTACCTTAAAATCACACAGGAATAATGTGTTTTACCCAAGAAGCCTAAAGCTTGAATTGGTGAAATTTCATATAAAAAAAGTAACAGCCGTTGAGAATATGTTGGGCCTGGAGCCTAAAATGTATTTATTATCTTTTACGTCATGCCTAAAATACTTTGCATGTGAAGAGTTGCTAGCCTCAACACGTACTGATTTTTAATCTGATTTTTATGCGGTTATTTGCTTAAAAGTAAATTTAAGTGATAGTTCTCCCAGTTCTCCTGAATGACTTTTTATTTCTGTAGAACACAGAAACATTTTAAGAAAATGTCTCTGTATTACATATTGTCCAAATGTTCCTTATGTTCCAAAGAAGGAAGAAAGTCATAGATTTGGAACGACATGAGAGTAAATGATGACAGAATTTTCATTTTTGTTTGAACTATCACCTTAATGTACAGTCAGGCAATCATTATCACAAATTAATAATCCAGTTTTAATAATGCCTTCCTTCACTTTCCTTTGTCTAATGTTATAATGCTTCTCAAACTTGCCACTTAAAGAGTGACTGAAAACTCATTTGTCCGCCCACTCACTCCATTAACACGCACACACAGAAATGTCCTGCTGATACAAAAATCCCTCTTTTCCTTTTCTCTATTATTGCTTGTGTCATGTTTTTTAGTCTTTTGCTACCTTTAGCTTCTTCCTACAAGCCTTTGTAGTGTGTCCATCCAGAACGCTGCTATAACGAAGAGAAGAAAAGCAGGAAAATGCGAGGAAAGAGCATTATAGTGGAGTCCGAGATGAAATAAACGTTAGCATTTAGGGTTTGAAATGCAGCAGCTCTGCCTCAGCCAGATAAGACATCACTGTCAAAGATGTTCTGTCACACAAATGAGAATGAAGATATTCAAAAAGCTTGCTGGATTGTGCCAACAGGAAAAAACAGTGCTGCATCTAAACGAGTGAATAATAAGCGTCTGAGCAGAGAGTGTGGATAGCGCTTCAGTGGTCATTGATTTAAACAGCCGTCACCAACAGCACCAGCTGCAACCCAATAATTGAGCCGAGTCGAGAAGACGTTCGCATTCAGGCCTGTTTGAAGATATTTGAATGGATAGATGCAGATGCAGTTTCCTCCTACAGCAGTCAGACTGTGGAGCTGAGCACACAGACTTGGCAGCAGGTGGTAATAGTGCATTCAAAGGAGATTTAGCAGTCCATAACATGAGTAGCGGAGCTGCATGCTGCAGTTATTCCCCACATAAAAAAGGCTCTTTGTGTCAGGAAGCCGATAACACACTTCTGATACCACCACACTGCTCTTCTGGGAGCTGGAGTTGATACAAAGCAGAGAATAGCAAAGTTGTATAGAATTGAGAAGTGAAGATTCAGGTTCTTTATAGTTCCTATAGAGTGAATATTAACTGAATTATTCACACCCCACAGGAAGTTGAGCAGAAATTTATATTGGAATGAAAGGAAGAGAATTTTACTGAATTGTACACCCTGGTCCTCAAAACTTAATCTATCAAACCTGACGAAATTAAATTAAATACTTAGTTATACAGGGGGCGATTCAACTATTTATTTGTCTGTCTGTCTGTCTGTCTGTCTGTCTATCTATCTATCTATCTATCTATCCACCTGTCTGTCTATCTATCCATCAGTCTGTCCGTCCGTCCGTCCGTCTATCCATCCATCCATCCATCCATCCATCTATCTATCTCTCTGTTCGTCTGTCTGTCTGTCTGTCTGTCTGTCTATCTATCTATCTATCTATCTATCGAACCACCTGTCTGTCTATCTATCGATCAGTCAATCCATCCGTCTATCCATCCATCTATCTTTCCGCCTGTCTCTCTATCTATCTATCCATCCGTCTATCCGTCTATCTATCTATCTATCTATCCACCTGTCTGTCTGTCTGTCTGTCTATCTATCTATCCATCTGTCTATCCGTTCGTCCGTCAATCTATCTATCTATCCGCCTGTCTGTCTATCTATCTATCTGTCCGTCTATCCATCTATCTATCTATCTATCTATCTATCTATCTATCTATCTATCAAACCACCTGTCTGTCTGTCTATCTATCGATCCATCCATCCATCCATCTGTCCGTCCATCTATCTATCCATCCGTCTGTCTATCCGTCTGTCCGTCCATCTATCTATCTATCCGCCTGTCTCTCTCTCTCTATCTATCTATCTATTGGTTCATCCATCTGTCTATCTATCTATGTAGTGACGCCTATTTAATGACGTTTTTTTTTTTTTTTCAAACAAGGCTGTTAAGCCAATATTGAAAGCAACATTCAAAATGAAAGCAATATGAATGACTTTGCATTTCAATTTATTTTAATTCTATACTTTCTTACATTCTACTTTGAATCGCAATTCAAATTCAGGAACTGGAGTTTATGAAGAATTCTCGGTTCAGTTCTAAATGGCACACACCCCTGTAGAATAGAATAGAATAGAATAGAATAGAGTCCTTATTTAACACCAGATGACCAGCGAGTCTCTGTGTATTTCACAAGATGTCACCACAGAATATTGCCGTGACAGGACAGTCCCTCTGGTACCGACCTGCTCAAGGGCACATGGGTAACCGCTTTTTATGGGGATCAAACCAGCAACCTTCCATTCACCATTTCTGACCACGACACCACAGCGCAATAATTTTTTTTTTCTTACGATACCATTTGAAAAAGTTACGTTTATCGGCAAAGCCTGAATGGGATTTCAGTTTGCTGTCCTGGCTCCGGTCACAGTCAACAAGGCGCACAAGTCACATTTGAAAGACATTTGCTTCACAAGTCCCACTCCCACTTGAGGTCGTCTATAACACAGTATTGATCTGGATATAAATAAACCCGCTCTGGCAGGCATTTATGTAAGCTGACATTTGTGAGGATCAGTGACAGCAGATCATAGGTCATTCACAGAGGACATCAAAGCTAATGTAGTCATAGTCACATTCAGTCTTCATGTTTGTCACCTATTCATCATTGAGGGCAGCAAAGGCACATCCGTTCCTTTAAAAGCATCTATTAAAAACTTCATCGAGGTTTTGCAAATGGCTCCTTAAGAACTCATTTAGGACTTAATTGAGGGCACAAACGATTTCCTCTCCCCTCGCTGAAATTCAAAGCGCGCTTCTAATTCAGAGACGCTTTTCCAAGCTGAGGCGGGGAGGAAGACTGACGGCTGCTTTATCTGTGCCGTTTCACTCGTGTGACTGTAGCAGGCATTAATCATGCCTGTCAAGTCATAAAGGCGGTGCTTAGAACACTGAGGAATGTGAAAGCTTCATATGTTAGGTGACATTCATTAACTATTAATACAAACTATGCAGAATCTATGAGGGCAATTTAAACGGAATGACAGCTGTGAGCCATTGGGAATCCACCTGCACACTCAGTATGTTCTGCTGTACTGTAGATTCCTGTGGGCCTGAACTACATACATCAGAGATCACCTGTCCAGATCCAAACTTGAGATTGGTTCCATTCAGACTGCAAATCATTTCTCATTATTTAACAGAATTGTAAACAGCATTTTTTCTCTAAATGGAACACTACAAAGATTGAAACAGAAGCTGTATCTGAAGCAGTGCAACACTACTAACTTAATCTTCAGTAGTGCAACAGTATCTCAGCTCCTAATAACAGGATATTTTGGCAATATTAATTATTAATGTTAATAATATATTTATTATTTCATTTATATTTACTGTTTATTATCATTATTACTACTACTACTAATTTTAGTGAATTGATTTGTTCAGATGGTTTAAATAAACTTCAAAAATTGATTTATGGATTCATTGCATGTCCCATCACTGTTTGAAGTCCTGTCTTTGGAGATAAAACTGCTGTTTAAGGTTTCAAGTCAGATAGAGAAATAGTTTTTATAGTTTTACCAGTTGTATTTAGTGTAAATCTTTTTGTTCAAGTTTAATATTGTGTTTGTAATTTTTATTGTTAACTAAAACTAAAACTATCCAAAATTCTCTCTGGTAATTGAAATAAAGCTGAACTTTGGAATATAGACATTAAATGAAGAACTAAGTCTAAAAAAAGTAAATGAAAATTATAAATGTTATATACTAAATTGCTGAAACAATTTTTTTTTAATTAAACAAAATTAAAATGAAAACTGAAAATATAAAATAAAAACAAATGAAAAATATGAATAAATAATATAATAGTATATAAATAACACTAAAATAACACAGTTCTGATTACAAAAGAGTATACCAGTCTTTGGTAACTGAAATCAAGCAGATTTTTTTAATATAGATTAAAAACTTTTGAATAAAAATAATATAAATGCTTTAAGCTTTAGGTTTTACTAAAACTTTAATTAAAAAATAAATTAAATTAAAAATTGAATTAATTAAACTATAATTTAAACTAAAATTATAAAAATAAAAACAAGTGTAAAATATTAATAAATACTGTAATAGTACATAAATAACACTAAAATAACACAATTCTGATTACAAAAGAGTATACCATTTAAAACTATCAAAAATTGTTTTTGGTATTTGAAATAAAGCTGAACTTCTGAATATAGATATTAGATGAAGAACTAAGCCTAAAAAGAGGTAAATGAAAATTATAAATATTATATACTAAATTGCTAAAACTAAAATAAAAGTCACATTAATTTAGAAATATAAAAATAATATAAATGCTTTAAAGGTTTTAAGTTTTACAAAAACTTTAATTAAAAAAATAAATTAAATTAAAAATAAATTATTTAAACTATAATTTAAACTAAAAATATAAAAATAACATTTAAAATATTTTAATAAATAATATAATAGTATATAAATAACACTAAAATAATATCATCTAAAAAGATATTTCTCCCTGAAATAGCTTCAGTGTGTTTTATTGTGAACTAAAACTATCAAAAATCATCTTTGGTAACTGGAATAAAGCTGAACTTTTGAACACAGATATCAAATGAAGAACTTGAAAATTGAAAATTATGAATGTTATATACTAAATTGCTAAAACTAAAATAAAATCACATTCATTTAGAAATATGAAAATAATAAATGCTTTAAGTTTTAAGTTTCAATAAAACTTAATTTTAAATAATAATTACATTAACTAAACAAAATGAAAAATGAAAACATAAAAATAAAAAAAAATTTAAATATGAATAAATAATATAATAGTACAAAAGAGTATATCATCTAAAAAGACATTTCTGAAAGAGCTTCAGTTGCTTTTGTCAGTTGCTTTTGTCAGTGGCCTGCAGTGTAGCGAACTAATTAAAAGAGCAGTTTAACTACTTTAAATTACAAATAGCTTGTAGCTTATAAATCCACAATTTCCCCAGGACTTTTCAACGCCACAAAACAGAAGAAATGCATCAGCGGTTGATTTACACCGCACTGTTTACACCTCTGGCATATACGATGGCTTTACATACAAATGAAGTGGCTTATTTTTTATCACTTTCTCATCTTTTCTGTGACTTTTAACTCCATTTCCAAGCCAAGGCGTTTGTCACAGGTCACAGCGGTCTGCCCAGAGGCTCCATGTGTCCTTAACTCATTGGCTCATTAGGTAAAACCCCTGCCCTCTGGCTCAAAGAAACATGACGTGAGACAAGCCCAGACTCCACTGTCGTCTTTTCAAGCCTTCCTGTAATTAAATCTGTCCCTGCTAATCACAGCTGACCATCACCATGACAACACACGGACGGGCTAATTATGGTCAACATGAGTTTAACTGGGGGGCACACTTGTAGAGTTTTGGATTCAGGCTGTAAGTACAGTCGTAAATTGCATTACAGCTGTGGTCTCAGGACATGGCAGGGCAGCGGTGGCTGATTTTACTCACTCGCTGTCTAACACAAACCTGACCGTGTGACATTTCGCACTTTTGCAGCTGTCATCGGGTGTTAAGAGAACAGAGTATGAAAACTTCAGAGCTGCTTAATATACTGAATGCATAATGAGAGATAGTGAGAGCTGCACTTTGCGGCTTGAGAGTCTAGAAACATTTTAAGTAACAATTTCACTTATTTAGCTGTTTTTAGGAAAACTATCCTGATGAAATTGCATTAAATGACATATTTATACATCATTATAGCCAGAAAGTGGCTAGCCAGACGAATTAAGGTGTTCAAGCATGCTAACAAAATCAAATCCCATCACATTGGCAAAATATTTTAAAATATTTAAAAGCCAGACTCATTTTAGTTTATATTTAGTCATGTTTTTGTTGCAGTCAGTCCTATTCTTTCAGACTCAATACTTCCTTCCATTTATAAATATAAGATGGCATATCTCAGTGGTTGCCATAGGCTAAAGATGGTTGTTTTCATACTTCTTCTCAATATTCTGAATAGTTTTTGAGTTTTTATATATACATATCATCTGAAGTAGTTGTGAGTGCAAATTTACAGTAAATTCTTGTCTATAAGTTGTCTTACTTTCACAGTAATTTGTATAGTAATAGATCTATGATTCATTAAAATTAAAATAGACAACTGTATACTGTGACTTCACCAAAACACTAATCACAGTAATGGCGACTTCAAATGAACCACAGCTACTTACACTATCCCACAATATAGCATGATTTTACAGTCCAATCCAAACATTTTTTCATGGTTTTCTGAGATCTCATCCCATTCAAAAGTTTTCAGTCCATCTGTTTATTTCCAATCAAATGGATGATATTTTGTCCTTATCAAATGCAAATCTAATTTATACACCAGAAGCATGAATATTTTTGAAAAGAAATGAGTGAGTTCAGATATACTTGTGCTTCATTTTCTAAGAGTTCAGTCTCACCCACAAGCATGCAGATGACAAGTTAAATGCAACATTCTGATTGTTCCTCCTCCTTTATTCATATCTCACTGGGAGCATACTGTTCGGGAAGCGAGATCACAATGGCTCCACTTAATCTATGCCTCTGAAAATATTTCCGAGAAGGCTTTTCCGCAGCTTTCAGCATGGCTCAGTTATTTCACCGCAGTCCATTTATACCATCAAAGTTGATCCTCTCAAAGCACGGTTGGAAAGAAAAGTCAGCGTGCAGATTTGTAGCAGGAATACTGCCTGTAAGGTGCTCATGAGAGCATGCAAACACGTGTGTAGCTCTGCATCAACACCAAAAAATATTTTCTGTACCACTTTTGGCTGTTGCTCATTCCCAAGCTAAATTAAAAAGCAACACAGTGTTTTCATTCCACTGAAATTGCTCACATAGTAATTGGCAAATTCAACGTCTGTCCTTTCACAGTACAATATGTAATTGCCGCTGACCCCCTCGTCATCGATCTGTGGGAATGTTGATGAAAAATGTCTAGACTCCCCTTTGTCAACCTTATAATTTAAGATTATAATAGTTAAGCCAGCCATGAAGATGCAATAAAAAAGAAGAATGGCAGCTTGTACTCGGCACTGAAATTGGTGCCTACAACTTTAATGACTCATCCAAATATTGTCTAAACAAAATGGCTTCTTTGCAGACTCTCAGTAAATCTGTGAGAAGTAGTCTTTTGTGCACCAACAAAGCCATTTATTTTCATTACCTTAATCACCAAATCAATACGGTGCCAAATGGCCCACATTCATCTCGGCTGAAAATAATATATGGTGGTACATGCAAATACAAAGCATCGCAAAAGGCACAACCAGATTAACTGCACATAATGGCAAACGATTTGAAATAGATTTATGAGGAAGGCGGGGCTAAATAAATATTTCTCGTTGACAGAACTGTTGAGAGGCATCACTCTTTTCAAAGGGTTTCCTGTTTTTATAATAATCACAGTAAGTTAATATATGCTCTGTAAAAAGGAGGTAGGCTGCTTAAAAATAATCATGAACATTTTATTACTAAGCATGAGAAAATAAGGCATAATCCCCAGATGACAATGAACTGAATTAAGGTGGTCCAAATAAAATGAGAATGGTAAAGAGAATTGCTTTTAAACGTGTACTAAGGAAGTTACTTCAGGTCAAAATTAACTAAATTATGTTACTGAACCAGTACATAAAACTATGTTCTTTCTTTATCTTGATTAGATATGCTAACAATAATTATTTGTATTTAAGCAGCTGGGTGTAATTTAGCAGGAAATTTAAGGTTTACATCATATGTCCTTCCGTCATGCGCTGAAATAAAACAAAATTATATAATATTTCAATATTGTACTTTAATTGTACTTTTCACTAAATATCATATAAATAAAAGTAAATCAATCTTTGTTTTTGATCCTTAAAGGAGATTAAAATATATAACATGACTAATCTTCTTTCGTATAAAAAGATATCCAAAACTCTATATGCAAACCTTTACATTTATGTCTATAATTATTAGCGGACCCCCCAGTTTTTTAAATGTACATTAATGTAGTTTCAAAAGTACTTCAACTGTTTGTTCTATTGTTATTTCAGTAATAAATAAATACATGTCTGTAGTAACAGAAAGGAAGGTCTCACTGCTTGCTTCAGATGACATTTTAGTGTATAATAAATATTTAAATAATTGAATAATCAATATTAAACTAGAGTTATACAAGCACACAGCTTGTGCAAAAAGGAGTAAATAATATATATATATTAAATAGATGCAAATCTGTGTGATAGTCACTTTTGATTCTATAATTTAAATGATTATGAAACATCTGTGCAACTTCTGTTTGGGGTGACAACATTCCTCTATATTGAACATTAAAAGATACAATAAAAGGCATAAGGAAAGGTTATGCTTGACAAAAACTGCTATTTTGACTCCAAGTCATTTTATGTATACAGCCATTGATATATTCCCATCAAGAAAATATTACTACTTGTGAGTTGCTGCAGTCCTGGAGCTACAGACTTCTGCAAAGGCAAAGCACATGCTCTTCTCAGAAGTGCATCATAGCCCATCTGCAGGCATGAGGGAACATCTTTATTCAGTGTGTGCTCTGTCTGTAGCCATAGCTGCAGGGCAAAAAAAAAAAAGCAGAAAGAAGGAGGTTGGCTACCAACAGAACCCCAACAAATTCTCAGCAAGCATTGGCTTCATCAGAACATTCCACAAAATGAGGTCATTTATACATATAATGAGACAGAGTGATAGAAAGTGAAAGGTAGATGGAAGAGAAAGTAATGTATTTAACATAAATCTAATAATCTAATAATCTAATAAGAAAGTAATGTATTTAACATAAATCTGTCACTATAACAAATTCCTAGTATGTGCAAACATACTTGGCCAATAAAGCTCATTCTGATTCTGATTCTGATTCTGATAAACTCCTGTGATTCAGTCCCTATAACTAGATTAGGTGAGATCCATACATTACCATGTTCCAGTCTCTGGTATGAAGTTAATTCCTCTGTCACTCACCACAACAGGATTACCAAGCAATTCCCCTGGCAGGTTACCAACTTGTCGATGGTCCTCCATCAAGTGTGTTTTCTACCAGTCTAGTTGTACAGACAGACAGTTTTCTTTTTCTCAAATCATGCTGAAGAACATGATTATTGTGTTTTACACAACTTGTCATTAAAGCAAATAGATACTCTGAAATTTTTGCACTTTTATGCTGATAATGTAGATTGTAAAACGTTTTTGTATTAAATGAGAAAACAAAATATTGGAAGCAAAATAAAACATTTTGACTAGTGGTCTCAGACTTTTGGGACACTGCTGCATAACATATACATACCTAACATAAACACTTCCATCTGTATTAAAGAAAAGCAAACCTTATATGGTGTGCAACAAAGGGGAAACAGACCGTGGCACCTCTAGGTGTGACGGACTTCTGAAAAATATCACTAAATTGGCCTCCCTCATTCCAAATTACAACAAAATGTCCTTCCAATTGCTCGTAATCTGGAGGTCAGGCTCCGGTGGCTCTGGTAATTGGTGTGATTTAGGGCAGAGGGAGGCTGAGCAATTCAGAACCCCAATTCATCTGCTTCCATTCACATCTGTCCAACAGGGCAGTACCAGAAAACCACAGCACTTAAACACCAGGTAGTCTGGATTGAAATTAGATTAGGCAAGATGAAAAAACATGAGGTTTGAAAATGTCATCTCAGTTTAAATGCTAAACATCACAAAAAATTCAAAAGGTAGATTCACACACACACAAAAACTTCGGTTTGAAATAGTATTACAAATTTTTTGACAGTTTAATTAAAGGTGCCGTTGGAGATCTCGGAAAATGCTAACTTTAGCCTGATAGCACTGAAAGCGAATGTCCCACCCTCCCTGCAATCGCCGTCCAAAGCCACGCCCCCTGAACACACATACGCTCAAAGAGCAGAATACCAGAGACAACATTAAATTACTACAATAGGCTACATCAACGGTCCAGTTCAAAGCAAGCATATATGTTCCATACAAAGGGCAATTAAAGTGTGCTAGACGTGAATTTAAATGGTATTTATTTACAGATGTATATTATGTCACACTTCTCTAGTAAGTTTCGTCTGTGTGTGAAGATGCTGCGCAGCGCAATCCGTGAATGAATGTTCCGAAGTGAAGTAAACTTCAACGGATTTCCCCTGCTCAGGGAGTAGGGAGCAATGAACACTGTGTAGGGAGCATGTCAATCGGAACACAGTTCATGCACGTAGCTCTCTTCTAACGAGCTGGTTATCTGAATCGGGTGTGTTAACTAAGCGAGACTAAGCAAAATATGCAGAGTGGGGAGCGCGAGGACTGCAATTGGGAACCGCTGGGCTACATCATGTGTCATTCACCGGTGAGAAAACTTTATAGCACAGTTAGTGAAAGTAGGCTACTACAATACCAGGAAGGAAGATCGGGTTGTTGATGTTTGCCTGCCATTCTCGCTCTGTCTGCACAGCGTGCGTGAACGCGCTGATGACGTGTCATGTCTGCGCGAACAGGGTGCGCAGAGGTATGCAAATACATACGTTGACAGGCAGGTAGGAGAGAAAATTAAAACGCTCGGACCGAGCGTTTTGATTGGGCGAACATTTCTTGGTCCTACACCTTCCACAGAATATATAAATACAGATAAATACATTTAGACCACTTAACTTAATGATTGCTATCAGGATGTGAAGAGACTTTCAACCAGAATAACAAAAAATGTTTCTGAAGACAATCACCTATGATACCTTTAAGCACATTTCTCACACAATGCATTTTTAACTCCACTCTGTCTGAATTGTTTTTCTGTGTAAACCAAAGACTGTAAAAAATCGACGACAATGCATCTCTACTTCCTTCCACTATAGAAAAATGAAACCAAAACCTCCCAGTATGGCCGCTGCCGTTTTGCACTAATGACGTCATTTGGAGCACGAGCCTGCGCAGTAGTGATCATGAGTTGAAGCTTTCAAAGTCCCGCCCAAATTCCCGCAGACCCAATCGCAAGCTCACAATCACAACACCACACCTAGATTTTATAGCATCAAATAACTAACTAAAAGCAAACTCATTAGAAAAACAAGCATTCGCACATAGATCAGCAGGATAAAAACTACCTAAATTGATGGAAACCATCTTTGGGAAAAATTTATTTGAAGTGTAATCTGTTTAGTTTTGTTTTGGCTTATGTCCATTCTTTTACACGGATAGGGCAGGGTTTATGACTTATACTGCAGCCAGCCACCGGATGGAGTTTGAAATGTTTTGGCTTCACTTTTCAGGACGTGTGCGGCACGCACGCATTTAACTGCTGCACCGTGTCTCAATGCTTTTTCAGTGTACTGCACATTAGCACCTCATTTTACATCCAAAATTGCATACTCTCTGGGTAGGTACTTCTTTTGGAAAAGTAATTACTTCGCGGCCGTTAAAAAAACTATACACCTTGGCTGTGTCCGAAATTGCCTGCTATACCCTTAAATAGGGCACTATTTAAGGGGACAGTTATTTGTAGTGGTATGCAAAACCATAGTGGATGTTATCGAGTGCACTCATTCAATCCCATAATGCACCACAATAATGAGTGTACAACTGTGAAGATCGTGGCGAATGAATTCTCATGTTTCACCAGAAGATGACACCTGCAGCTTAATCATCCATCTATCCATTTTCCAAACCATCCTCTTTTTTTTTGTTAACTAATTAAGGTTTATACAAGCTAGTTTCCGTTCCATTTTGTTACTACTGGAGCTGCCTCATTGGACAGTAAAAGTAGCAAGTTGTTACTATCACATGACCTACCAGCGTCAGTTGCGTCACTTCACTGCCATTCACAAATCAGCTCCCTTGGCCTCATGGGATAGTGTCCACTGGGTGCACACTTATGAATATTTCTTACTTTTTTTTTTTCAAATACTATGAATTTGGACATACTGCTCTTTTGGTGAACTGTTTTTCGCATACTATATATTAGGGAAGTATTTGATTTTGGGTGCAGCTACTAGAAACTTTTAGGCAAGTGTGTTGGAGCTGGTTGGAGCTAAAATCTGCAGGAAGTTGGCCCTCCAGGAACAGGTTTGGACACCCCTGGATTGTAAGAGGTATGCATATTCAAATACATATATACACTTGAGTCAAGACCCTACAATCTTTTCCATTCATTAGCAACACATCTTGCGTTTTTAAATGAAAAGACTCGTTCTGGGTGAACGGCACCTGCAACCACACACATCTTTTGAGTTGACTGATGTTCAGCTGCTTTATCATACACCTGTCAACATATTTCACAATAAGATATGAGGTCTATATTTCACACACCCACACTTCTTCCCGTCATTTTTCAAAAAAATTGCCTTCTTTCTAAGATTATAGTTCATTGTGGAAGTCAGATGAGAAATACGGAGCAGTAGGTGGCAAGACGTTCACAACTGACACTTTGGGATGATAGATTTTTGAGCGGGAGGTTAAAGATCTGTTTTAGCAGTCAGAATTTCTGCAGTTTCCCTTTGTCTTCTCTCGAAGGACCCTGATGCTATAACCAGTGATTATGCATATCGCACAAAAACGCAGCTGAAAGGTATTGAGCGATGGGCTGTTATGTTTCTTCATCACTGTCCCTGTAGGGCCTCCCAGAGAGCTGTGACGCTGAGTCATTTTGATTTGATAACAGCCATAGATTCTTTACAAAGTGGGCGTCTTTATTGTGAGTCACACATTTGTGCTTTTGAATGCTTTTGTTTTTATCTTTCTTTAAGAAGGGTGGCCTTTTCCTGCCACCATTCAAGTTAGCCATGCTTATAAATGAACAGGACTGAAAGGCACAGAAGGCAACTTCCAGAAACAGAAGCATCCTGTACAACACTAATTTATTCCCCTCATTATATACGTCATGCAAGTTTATCTGCTCCAAACTAACTAAACCCGACTAGGGTTTATATAATGGCAATATTTGTGTTGTTATTCTGTGGAAATGTAAAATAATGTGAACTCCAGGGAGATTTGAATTGGATAGTAGGGTGGCTTTCCCTCTCTGTCTTTCTCAGTCCCTGAACATATTTGCCAACAGACCATAAGGCTCTCTTGAGGAAACAAAGGTAAAACTCTTGGGACCTTGTGTTTCTGATGTTGCCACACACTATCCCTATGGGTATTTTCTTGGAACAGATGTGTGTGGAAGTGTATTAGCCAAAGGCAGTTTGCACAACCAAAGGACCTTATAGCTGACCGCAAAATACACTGTCAGAACAAACACCCCATCCATCACATCTTGAAGGCATTTTCAAACAGGGTATGAAATTGGCCTTTTTCAACAAATGACCCATGAAACAAAGTGTTTTATACAGTTTAATTTGTGTGGTTTTCTAGGAATAAACATTAATAATTAAACATCCCAACTGAATAAAATAAAAAATGAAATAATATATAATACATACCATAATACAGTTTAAAAAATTGTTTGAATGGTTAAGATTGATGAATTAAGTAAACATCTACATTTTTTGTTGAAAAGCATGAAATAACATGAAATAACTGTTACCCTGAAATATAAGTTAAATTGGGGGAAAATTGTGCTATAATAGGGTTTCAGGCAAAATGAAAGACAGCTGAATAGTATGTTTTGGTCACAAATTATTGTAAGGTCCAATTCTCGCTATTAACAAACCATTAACTATGACTTTTGCCTTAATAAACTCCTAATTTGCTGCTTTTTAATAGTTAGTAAGGTAGTCGTTAAATTTAGGTATTGGGATTAGGAATGTGTGCTTTATAAACAGCCATTATGTTAATAATATGCATGCTAATAAGCAACTAGTTAATAGTGAGAATTGGTCCCTTTACTGAAGTGTTACCTATGTTTTTTAATAATTAAATTAGTTAATAGTTAACTATATCCACCCATTCATACATTTTTTTAAACCGCTTGTCCTAGCAGGGGTGTCCAAACCTGTTCCTGGAGGGCCAACATCCTGCAGATTTTAGCTTCAACACACTTCCCTAGATGTTTCTAGTAGCTGAGTCCGATATTGAATACTTCCCTACTATATTGCATGCGAAAAACAGTACGCCAAAAGAGTAGTATGTCTGAAATTCATAGTATTTGAAAAACGAAAAGTATGAAATATTCATAAGTGTGCAATCAATAGACAATTTACTAGCCCATGAGGCCAAGGGAGCTGATTTGTGAATGGCAGTGATGCGACGCAACTGACCCTGGTAGGTCATCATGGGATAGTAACAACATGGAGGATGTAGTACTAAGCCACTGAAAGGCAAGCCTGCAACTTTTAGCCAAAAAATATATATTGGCTAATGCTAGCTCTACTGCTTTGGTGGTATGCAAGGAAGGAGACCAGAGGCCATTTTTTTTTAATGGATGTCAATGGAGGAGAGGCTTCACTATGCTGAATAAACAGCTTTTGTGAAGAAACAGCTTATCATTTAATGATCCAACAGCCTATCGGCTAATCTTCCACTTGTCTGCTATTAAACAATAGTTTTAGATTGAACTATTTTTAGTGTTTACACTGAAAAAAAATGCCATTTTATAAGAGAAGTCACAGACTTTTTGTGACAGGTAGGATTTAGTTTATGGGATTTCTGATTAATTTCTATAGTATCTGCAACTGACTGTAGCACAACTCTGATTGAAATTCAGTGACGTCAAGGCTGTAATGTCAAGGCACATGTGATCCAAGTTGACCATTACACTTTCTCCCGAGTTAAGTACCACAGACCCTCATATCTCCCAATAAGAAGTCCATCTCTGGTAGTAGGTCCCAGTTTCCTACATACTACTCATATTTACACATACAGTATCTCACAAAAGTGAGTACACCCCTCACATTTCAGCAACAATTTGAAATGAAACAAATGAAACTGGGATATATATAGTCGATGTGCAGCCTGTATAGAAGTACAAATTTACTGTCCTCTAAAAATAACTCAACATATAGCCATTATTGTCCAAATAACTGACAACAAAAATGAGTACACCCTAAGTGAACATGTCAAAACTGTGTCCAAAGTGTCAACATTTTGTAGGGGCACCATTGTTATCTAGCACAATTGTTATCTGTTGCTGGCATCCTCTTCCACTCCTCCATAATGACATCACGGAGCTGCTGGATGTTAGACACATGGTGCTTCTCCACCTTCCGCTTGAGGATGCCCTACATGTGCTCAACAGGGTTCAGGTCTGGAGACAGACTTGGCCACTCCATCACCTTCGCCTTCAGCTTCATCATCACATCTTGGCGGTCGTTATTATGTTGGAAACCTGCAGTTTGGCCCAGTTTCTGAAGGGAGGGCATCATGTTCTGCTTCAGAATGTCACAGTACATGTCGGAATCCATGTTTCCCTCAAAGAACCGCGGCTCCCCAGTACCAGCAGCACTCATGCAGCCCCGGACCATGATGCTACCACCACCGTGCTTGACTGTAGGCAAGAAACAATTTTTTGGTACTCCTCACCAGGGTGTCGCCACACATGCTGGACACCATCTGAGCCAAACGAGTTTATCTGAGTCTCATCAGACCACAGGACATGGTTCTAGTAATTCATGCTCTTGGACAGGTTGTCTTCAGCAAACTGTTTGCAGGCTTTTTTTGTGAGCCAGCTTCAGAAGAGGCTTCCTTCTGGGACGACGGCAATGCAAGCCAACTTGTTGAAGTGTGGTCTGAGCACTGACAAGCTGACCTTCCACTTCTGCAACCTCTAAACCAATGCTGGCAGCACTCATGCGTCTGTTGTTTGAAGTCATCTTCTGCACCTGATGCACAGCACGAGGACCTAACTTCTTTGATCGACGCTTGCGAGGCCTGTTCCGAGTGGAACCCGTCTTGGAAAACCTCTGTACGACACTGGCCACTGTACTGTAACTCAGTTTCAGGGTGTTACTGAACTTCTTATAGCCTAGGCCATCTTTGTAGAGAGCAACAATTCTGATTCTCAAATCCTCAGAGAGTTCTTTGCCATGAGGTGCCATGTTGAACATCCAGTGGTCGGTATGACAGAATTGTACTCAAAGCACCAAATTTTAACTGCTCTAATACATGATAAACAAATTTGTATGGTCCTGTCAAGCAGACAAAATCATGAACATGATGAATAGGACATGTGGCTTTGCATGGTTAAACGAAGTATAGCTGTTATCACTTAGGGTGTACTCACTTTTGTTGCCAGCTGTTTTAACAATAATGGCCGTATGTTGAGTTATTTTCAGAGGACAGTAAATCTTTAATGCTATACAAGTTGCACATTGACTACTCTAAAATATATCCAAGTTTCATTTCTATAGTATTGTCCCTTGAGAAGATATACTAAAATGTTTGCTGAAATGTGAGGGGTGTACTCACTTTTGTGAGATACTGTATAGAACATAACGGTCTCAAAGTAAGTTCAAATTGAAATATACCTGCTCAGACAGTACGTGATTTCGGACGCACCAAGCGAGTCTGAAGACCTTGATTAGCTGGTTCAGGTGTGTTTAATTAGAGTTGGAGCTAAACTCTGCAGTGACCCTCCACGAACATGTTTGGACACCCCTGACCAATAAGGTCGCAGGTAATTAAAAATGGTTAATATATATTACTGATTAATAAGCAATGGAACACCAAAGTGTATATTCATAGAAAAAGTGCTTGCAAAAGAAAAACCACTGCATAGAGATTATAAAGCACTTTCTTGTGTTTTAAGCTTCCATTTCAGATTCAGATTTGAGAGCAGTATTTTACCATTTTACCAGTGGAGAAATCTGTAACCTTTATTTAACCAAGGTATGTGTCTATAACCCCATGTTCTGATAGAAAACGTTGCCGTGGGGAGCAAGAAAAATCCAGTGACCAGAGTGTTATATTGAACCCCTGGAGAGATTTGCAGGTGAGTTCTTTTCTCCTTTGAGTCAGTCACGAGTCGTTTCCCAACAAATGTAGACTGTTTCTCCTCTGCCTTACTCTTCAGGCACAGTTGGGAAAGAGACATCTGAGTTACTGCAGGCAAATCACTGCCGTTACTCCAGCTGACAGAAGACAGAGACAGACAGGATGCGTCTCATAAGCAGGGGGGGCATGGTGTGATATATCAGGCACAATGCAGCATTGTAATGGAGCTTTGCTCTACAGCCCTTATGTAAACCTCCTTCACATCCACAGCGCGTTTACGTAACCGAACGCACCTTCATACACCCTGTGATGCCGGGGCTCTGATCTGTCTCTCATGCACTCAGACTGCTTGTCTCCTTTCTGTCACTATAGACCCCAGATGCACACAGCTGGGCGTTCAATACTGTTACAAACACGTCCAGCCTTTGACACAGTCAAGACTTGCACAAAACCAGCCTCTTCACCATCTCCGCTCAGCTTTTGTCCTCATGCATTCACAGGCGCTTGCCTGTGACTCTGTCAGACCTGGGCGGCATGTGCAATCCCTTTGTCATGACTTCCATTAGTACACAGTTGCCATGACAACTGGCTCTTATGAAAGCTCTCCACGGTTTCCAAGGATGCATGTTCTATTGGCTCTTTTGAGATTTAAACGAAGCTTTTTGGCGCAGACGGACTCGCACATCAGTGCTGCCCTAGATTAGTTTAAGCAGCAGAAAGCTTTGTGATTCACACCTGTTGGCTGTTTCAGATGGTCTGTTTCGGCAGTATAACGTCAGTTTTAACACTGACTGACAAGTACAAAATAGACTAGAACAGGAGTTAACGGAACATTCCAGGTTCAGTGTAAGTTAAGGCATTTGTGGCATAATGTGATTACTTTTGAATACTTTCATCTTTTGTTTTCTTTAAAAAATCTAGGGCGCTTACAACTGAAGTTTTATTGTGTTCTCATGGCAAAAAGCATTTTTTCACACTCAATTAATGCATATTGTTTTCACATTGCTGTACTGTTGAAACAGTGAGTATATTACCGTTTACCGATTGGTCCCATTAACTTTCATTGTTAATGGAGCCAATCTGTCAAGTTCCTCAAATAAATTCAGATTTTTGCTTTTTGAGATTCAAGCTGAAATTAATTTTGTTGTAATCAACATCATGCCACAAGTGAGGCTGACTGATTTAAAGGGATAGTGCACCCAAAAAATATAAATTGTGACCTTGGACCACAAAACCAGTCATAAGGGTTAATTTTTTGAAATTGAGATTTATATACATCATCTAAACGTTGAATAAATAAACTTTCTATTGATGTATGGTTTTTTAGGATAGGAAAATATTTGGCCAAGTTACAACTATTTGAAAATCTAGAATCTGAGGGTGCAAAAAATCACCTTTAAGGTTGTCCAAATGTCCTTAGCAAAGCATATTACTAATCAAAAATTAAGTTTTGATATATTTACATTAGGAAATTTACTAAATATCTTCATGGAACATGATCTTTATTTAATATCCTAATGATTTTTGGCGTAAAAGAAAAATCGATAATTTTGACCCGTACCATGTATTTTTGGCTACTTAAGACTGGTTTTGTGGTCCAGTGTCACAATTCTGTCATCATTTACTAACCCTCATGTTGTTCCAAACTTGTATGACTGACTTTCTTCTGCAGAACACAAAAGAATAAAATTCTTTTGAGAAATGTCTCAGTGTTTTTTGTTATTTTGTCTGTACAATGGATGTCAATGGTAACCAAAATGGTTTGGTTACTAACAGTTGGTTAATAAAATATCTTATTGTACTGAACTGGAATACTCCTTTAAGACAACAGTTGCACAAATAAATAGAGTTATTTGGATGTCCATGAAACAATTACTGTGATGAAATTGTTTCAGAGTAATTGTGCTGGAACCCAATCCTTCAAGCATGAAAACCAATTCTGTTCCTTTTTATAGGTTTAGCTGAAATAAGCAATTGAAATATTTGCGGCAGAGAGCTGGCAGTTAATAGGTGCTTCACTGCTTTGTCTGTGAAAGTTTATTTCTATTAAACATTCTTTACTGATGTCAGTTGTTAATTTGTTTTATCCCAACTTTAATCTTTTATATATTCCTATGGTTCTTTTATTACTCTGTGATGATGACCAAACACTTTAAACTCCCATGATGAACTTATGAACTTACATTTTGGGCCTTAAAGAGTTAGTTCACCCAAAGATGAAAATTCTGTCACTACTCGCCCTCATGTCGCTCAAAACTCGTAAGACCTTCGTTCATCTTCGGAACACAAATGAAGATATTTCTGATGAAAGGTGAAACTTTCCCAGGCCCAGAAAGGTAGTAAGGACATCAATAAAATAGTCCATGTGACATCAGTGGTTCAACTGAAATGTTATGAATCTACGAGAATACTTTTTGTGTGCAAAGAAAACAAAAGTAAAGACTTTATTCAACGATTTCTTCTCTTCCTGGTCATTCTCTGCCGCCATTCACGAAAGTATCACGACATATGCATGTGCATTTCTCTGCTTGTAAAAAAGATGCAAGGCATGCATTTTCTACATCAGTATCACACGCTTTTTCTTTGCGCACAAAAAGCATTCTCATAGCTTCATAACATTACAGTGTGGAGCGTGTTTCCTGCAGCTGCTCCAACATTTAGCAGGTACAGGTGGTTTCTATGTTAGTTATATTAAGCCTTATTTCACATGCCACTTCTTTTATAGACTGCCACTGGCAATGAAAGGTGATTCGTGGACTTACAGTGTATGAAGTTGTTGCTCTAGGAGTTTAAGGGGTATAAATCACCTTTTAAGACACGCTGCAGACGACCCTCTCAATGACGATGTTTGATGTTTTAAGGATGAAGAGGTGCAGGAATGGAGGCAGGTTCATGTGGGAAACGGATTTTAAAAAGGGTGAACATTGCTTTGCTCTGTTGAGCACAGCTGCAGCACGTCGAGCGCAGTCTGCTTGAAGGAGAGCGAGAGGAAAGGGGGTGATTTTTCTGCAAATGTGAGGACAAATCTCTTAACACAGCCCCAGGGCTTTGTGGGGTTATTCAAAGGTTATGAATAAACAGACTCTTCTCCATTCAAACTCGTTAATTGTGACTAAAAGTCAGGGTCGCTATTATTCAGTAGTTTGCCGTTGGACCAGCTGTCCACAAAGCAGATTATATTGTGGGGATTTTTGCTTGTACGTGAGAAGCATGCTCTGGATGATAAATGAGGATTTTAATGAGGAAGATTTTCAGTGAATAAAGCTAAACAATCATATTCAATGCTCAATAGATTAGAGTCCATCACCTTAATCACTCTGCTATCTTGTCTCCCTCTACTGGCGGGCTGTTTTCACATAAGGCTCCCAACATAAGCCCCTCACTGGAGAAGGATATAACTGCAGCCTGGAGATCTCCAAATGGGGGCGGGAACTCCAAAACGGGGTGGGAGCTCCAAAATAGGGCGTGGCTTCTTCCCATTAGGTGCGTTCGACTTCATGCAGCACTTAGCAGACCGATCCAATAGCATCCAGCTGCAGCCCCGCAGACTCACCTCCGGCTAGACACCACTGGCTGGACACCAGTGGATAGACAGCCTACGTCATTTCCGTTTCGCCGCTAATTTCCGTTTTCACCGCTGGATGGACAGCAATTTTATTTCCTATTTTCACCTCTGGATTGACATAAATTTATTTTATATTTTCACCTCTGGATAGACAGCATATTTAGTTCTCACCTCTGGATAGACAGCATATTTAGTTCTCACCTCTGGATGGACAGTATATTTATTTGACATTTTCACCTCTGGATAGACATTTATTTTATATTTTCACCTCTGGATAGACATTTATTTTATATTTTCACCTCTGGATAGACAGCATATTTAGTTCTCACCTCTGGATGGACAGTATATTTATTTGACATTTTCACCTCTGGATAGACATTTATTTTATATTTTCACCTCTGGATAGACAGCATATTTAGTTCTCACCTCTGGATGGACAGTATATTTATTTTACATTTTCACCTCTGGATAGACATTTATTTTACATTTTCACCTCTGGATGGACAGTATATTTATTTGACATTTTCACCTCTGGATAGACATTTATTTTATATTTTCACCTCTGGATAGACAGCATATTTATTTTCTGTTTTCACCAGTGGATAGACAGCATTCTTTGCAGGCTTAATTGCACACGTCTTTTCCGTATTGTCATTTTACTTTTATGACTTAAAATATATAATATAAAAGCTGTGTGCAAATTGAAATATGATCTTTATCATATCTCTTTACATAAAACAATTCTCAATAATATACTTAATATTATAACATCAATAATTCATGCAAACTGCATTCACAAGAACCACCTTGAAAATATATATTGTTCAGATCATATCACTATTTTTTGTGACAAATTCAGCCTAGATCAATGGACTATAACGTTTTGTCAATACAACAGACTTGTACATGTTAATTGACCACAGTTATTTGCCTTGCCCATTTGGATATTCAATTCTTATTTTTTTTTTTTTTTGTAAATGTAACCACTTCTGTTTTTAAAATATACGTAGATTCACATGTTCAGACAATTTACCAAACAATCCAGATCAAATTAACACTTCATGGTTTTGCAATATTTATTGGAAATTACACAATCTAATTAGTAAAATGACGCTTTCAACATCATCATAAACATTAAACATCAGGCATTTACACGTGCATAGGGAAAAGTACTAACATTGTACAACAAAAAACAAAAAAACATAGCTAGCTAGCAAGCTCACAAGTGTGCATAGACAACCTAGCATTTTAGACTATTTCTCTGCCAAGACTGTTCATTAAGATCTCGTTAACTGGGTACAATCTTCACACATCCAAGTGAAAAAAAACGTATTTACAATATTAAATCATACCATAAGAAGCGATTTAATTCCGAAAAATCAATTGTAGCAACCTAGCTCTAGAATTGAGGCACAGAGTTCATAATACCTTTAAAAAACAGCGATTTTTTTAACTAGCTGGTTATTACTGTTGAATTCTGACATGACCTATAAATCATCGACAGTTTATTATTTTTTCTTACCGCCGACATCTGCATGGCTCGTCAAAATTGAAAAGTGAATGACGATACGGAAATGACGTCAATTTGACGATACGGAAATGACGTCTGCTGTCCATCCACTGGTGTCCAGCCACTGGTGTCTAGCAAGAAGTGAGTCTGCGGGGCTGCAGCTGGATGCCCCTCGACCGATCGGTGGCTGACTTGAAGCAGTGCATGCCGGTTAGAAATTTAGTCCGACTTGAACCGGCGCCGACGCCACGTCACTGTCACGTGTGGCATCAAAGTACCGCGATAGCGTTTCGAGAGCAGCCGGCTGACTCAGCCGGCGCAATTTCTCCAGAGCGACTGCGGGAGCACTGATGACGACACAGCTATTTCACAATTGGCCAAACTCACCACATGACAACAATGACGTGTGTTTCTAACATCTGCAATTCCAATACTGCTCACAAATCTGTTTTTAGAACAGTAAAAGCTTTTTTACTGTATAGTCCCAATGTTATATTGAGACACATTTAATAAAAAACACTGATAAAAGCAAATATACCCCCACTTTATTGGTATTTATATAGTATGTTTATGTTGAACTTCATTCTTGAACAGGTGGCCCTGTATTAAGCAGTATATAAAAAGTGTTTCTGTTGCTCATGAAAATGTTTCTGAAATGTCTGTTTATTTGACAAATATTGTATTTTATTCACTTCACCTGTGATAGAGTATGCAAACACCGCGTGAGCGTCACTAACGGGAGCAGAAAGTGTCCGGCTTGAAGTGTCCGTTTTCAACTCCTCCCCTGACTGCAAGCGGCTACTCTCGTTGATCGCCGTCTGTAGCCGTGCTTCAAGTCGAACGCACCTATTGACAGATAGGCACATGACACGCATGCGCAATTTTTTCTTCCAATCAACTTCAGCGCAAACTCCGCCCCACAGCTGATTCTAAAGATTTTATTGGTTGTGTCAATCACAGTGTTAATTTAATTTCCTACACTATGCTACAAAAAATGCTAACCCCTAAACCTACCCCACACCTGACCCTAACCTTAACCAGTGAAATTGGCACTGAAAAGAAAGTTGCAGTTCAGGAGATAAGCAGTTAATAAGATTATGCGATATGAGATCGCCAAGCCAGGCCGTTCTTTTCCGTAACTCCCCAACCGGACCTCACCGGACAATGGCACCTTTATATTTACTCCCAGAGTCACTACCCAATCCTACACTGTGAATTTCAAGCCCCGGGACACCTCCGTTGTTTAAAACAAAGCGATAGAGTAAATCTTTCCCCTGCGCTGCGCTGAGACGGCTCGCGGGAGAGCTCGTGAGAGATTCCCGGTTATATCATTAAACAGAGGTTCAAACTCCGGTCCGAACACCACTGACCACGAGCTTTAGGCTCTGCTCTCACCGAGAATATTGATTTATATAGCATATTTTATAGCATTTTATATAAACTAGAAACAATGTTTAATTTATAAAGTGTTATTTTGAAATGTAAATCAATAACAATTGGCTGAACCCAGAGCCAATGGTGAAAGTCTTTGCGCGAAGAGACCCCGCCCCATTTTGGAGGTTCTGCCCACTTTTGGAGTTCACGCCCCATTTTGGAGATCTCCGGTCTGCAGTTATACATAACGTTACTTGCCTCACTGCAGAACAAGATCCAGGGGGCATGGTTGGATCCACATCTAGGGGGTGGAGATTGGTAGGTTTAGGGGTGGAGACGGGTAGGTTTAGGTATATGGAAGGTAGGAGGAGTTGGATCTAGATCCAAACACGCCCCCTGGATCTTGTGTTCTGCAGTGAGGACCATCTCGCTCTCAAGGGCTTTACCCACACCTGTCATTTGAAGACCAAAGGCATGTTGAGCTAATTGGTTCTGTTTCATAAACAGTAAATGATACCCTTGATATGGGAATGGTGAAGAGCATCTCAGTACAGATGATGCACACGTTGAGTAACAACAAACAAATTATACTCCCCCAACACACACAATGTTTCAACTAGACAGTTTTCTCAGATTTAGTCTTTCAATATCAGAAGGTGAAAGGGCTTTGAATCATAAAGGGCAGTGGTATCTACAGAGATTTAACTTACATTGAAAAAGACTTTAGCGTAAATCCTGTCCACATGTTCTAATGCATTATTTCTAATGCATAAATGTGCTGTGGCGCTTGTGTATCGTTTAGCACAGAGAACCTTACATTTGTGTTTCTCTGCGTCCATCTGGTGGTGAGAATAGAAAAATACATTTCTGTGAATCAATATAGAATACAGAAAGAACAATTCAAGAATTATAAATTGAACAGTTATATGATAAATACAGGTATTATTTATTCTAAATTATATACAATACCAGTCAAAAGCTCAAAAACGTTCTACTGGTTAAAAAATGTTTTTGTATGTTGCTGAACAAAGTCTCAGTATGCCTCTGTTTATTTGATCAAAAATACAGTAGAAACAGTACCATTGTGAAATATTACAGTCTGAAATAACTGTTTTCTATTTGAATTTATATTAAAATGTAATTTATTCCTGTGAATTTTCAGCAGACTTCAGAATCGCACAATCCTTCAGACATCATTCTAATATACTGATTTGATGCTAAATTAATATTGGTGCTCAGTTATTAACAATGATTCATATGATTATCAATGTTAAAAGCAGTTCTGCTGCTTGACATTTCGTGGAAAAAAAATTTTCAGGATTCTTTGATGAATAGAACGTCCAAATGAAGAGCATTTATTTAAAATAGAAATCTTTTGTAACATTATAAATGTTTTTACTGTCCCTAAATGTAATATACAGTTAATGATGGAAATATTATCATTTTGAAGTACAGAAGAAGATGCTGAACGAGATTTGTTTTCTCTATTCCTTCTGAAGGGCAAAGGTCTGTCTCTTGGCCTAGAGAGGGACAGCTGTGTGGTGCTTATAGATCTCTGGTCACTTCCTCCCCATATGGATCAGCTCGGACACAGCTGCTCTGAGGCACCACGTGTCTGGTGCTGGATGACTCTGAGAGTATGGGACACAGCAGCTGAGCCGGGCACACACCACTCTGTGGTCTGAAGCAGTTGGTTCACGTATGTACACACTAAAACTTATGTTTGCCCACATGCGGAGAGTCATGCAAGTTGAGAAATCTTTTGTCTGAAATGATGACAGAGCACACTATATAAATAGGCTACCTAAAAAGTAAATATGTGTACATAAGTTTGTATTTATGTGTGAGCATGAGTATATATATTTTCACAAATATAAAAAATAACGAGAAAAATATATTAAACAGCACAACTGTTTACAATATTGATAACAGTCGATAAGAAATGTTTCTTGAGCACCAAATCAGAATATCAGAATGATTTCTGAAGGATCATGTCACACTGAAGATTGGAATACTGGCTGCTGAAAATTCAGCATTGCAATCACAGGAATAAATTATATTTTTAAATATATTAAAACAGAAATTAAAATAATATTTCACAATTTTTACATTTCTTCTTTTTTAGGTTGAGTCTCATTCTGCTCTCTGAATCTTTCACACAATTGGGTCTCATTTCCCTAACTGAATAAAATCTGGTACTCCTATGCCATGCAAGGTCAGCAGATTAACACTCAAATCTGCCCCTCCCTAATTCCAAGATCATGAATATTTCATTTTATGTGAGGGAAAAAGAAAGACAAAGAGGGGTGTGGCCAATCAAATAACCCTGGGGACAGGCGGTGTAGCCCCCTCCTCATCCGCACATATACACACATAAGGCAGAACCTGCTGCTTCATCCACCCACACAGACAAACTGACCCTCGTGTCCATACACTGCATCACGGTAAGACTTTCTACACTCCAATATTCTGGATGATTTTAGAGGTGGCTTTGTGTTCTTTCTACTTATTTTCAGAGAGATAGTCTGAAACGTCTAGAGATTTGAAGTGAGAAGCAGAGAAATGACTCTGAGAAGCAGGGCACAGAACAAAGACAGAGCCGAGACATTCCCGGACCCCAGAAAGCAAGGATGGCCAACAGTTATTATCAGACTTGGCAGATTGGATATGATTTAAGGATTATGTCTTAAGCAGATAGAATGAATTATTGTAGTGTTACACAATTTAAATTAAAAAAGAATGTGTGGGACATTGGTCATATGATACCCTCGCTAAACTCCGTCGAAAATTTTTTGGTTCACTTTGTTCTGTTTGAGCTTGATGAACAAATATGAATTTATTTGTGTAAGTAAAATTATGTATATTAAACTTGCATTTTGTTTGGTCTATAGTGCAAAAAACATGGCTGACAAACCCAGCATGATGGAAATCACATCCTTCGATAAAACGAAACTCAGAAAGACAGAGACCCAAGAAAAGAATCCCTTGCCAACCAAAGAAAGTGAGTATTTGATCCTGAAACAATGGCTAAGGATGTGTGATTATTATGTTATAGTCAATATTTTGTTTAATTTTTTAATATTTTGGTTACTTCTCAACTAAAAACTTCTAAATGACAGTAATTCAGTTCAGAAAACCTACTGCATGTGTAATGAAGTAAATATGCCACTTAGAGTCTAAGTACCATATGGTTAAAAACTTGAAATATACATAAAACCTTTACCTAATACGTTTTTTATGATGCTCAACAAGTTATTTCAGGTTAGTTTTTATTACAAGTAATTTTTTTCTCTTGCTCTGCAGAATAAAATACATTCATTTTATTCACACTTCTGTCTTCTTGTGAAACCATTTCTTTCTGCAGCTATTGAACAGGAGAGGCAAGGAGAGTCCAGGCCTTGAACGGTGCTTTTAACTGCAGTCACACACAGCAAACTGAAGTGAATGACTCAGATCAACAGAAGAGAGACTTTGAGAAGAATTGAACCAGTAACTGACGTGTCATTTGTTTTATAGTTTTGTTTGTTTGTACGAGAATTAAATAAAAATGTAAGAATGTATTTCATCCAGTGGGGCCAGACGATGATTCAAAAGCGCGCATGGCAGGACGAGGCGGACTGCTACAAGGGGGAAAGAAAGGGAAAAGGGAGGGGGAAAGGGGAGAAAGAAAGAAAAGGAAAGAGAAAAAATTAAATATCCATCACACTTCATGAACCCTCACAAAGGATTTAAGCAAAGGGTTTGGTTGATTTTTGACTTTAAAATGTATAATAATAAAAAAAAATTATATATATATATATATATATATATATAAAATGTATACTGATCTTACAAACACACCACACACTCTTGCCAGGACTTGCACCTGGAATCTTCCACCCAGTTGATGAATGTTACTATTACACCACAA